>PVJX010022548.1:0-30397 GCA_004027295.1 Dolichotis patagonum
CCAGTTCCAACCTCTTTGGGGACATGTAGGTCTTGAGAATGAGAGGGAGGGACCTTGCAGGATTTGACTGCTTCTGCCTTCCCTGCTGTGTCTCCTGAGCCTTCATAGAGGAGGAAGGGGAGGGTATTAAGTGGTTAACTATGAGATGGAGTTGGACCATAACCAGGCTTGATTTTTAGACCCAGAGTGAATAGAAGATATGCAGAGTTTCAATGTGATGCTAAGGAGACAGGTGTACAGGTGAAGGTAGTTGAAGACAGGAGTTACAGGAATCTGAAGCCAGGTTGGGTTTGTGTCCTAGCAATTTTCAGATGGTTTAGGAAGGTCATGCTATTCAAATGTGTGGCAGTTACAGGAGGACTTGTATTTTCTGTCCAAACATGAGAAAGGCCATAGAATATGACTGGCCTTCTTGAAGAATTCTGAAAATTCATTCTTGTTTCTAGCAAGACTATACTGATTAATCATAATCAAGTGTATATTCTTGTAACATGACTCATGTTCATCCAGTGTGATTCTAAATTAAATTCTTACACATCTTAACTGGACAGCTAATTTCTATTATCATGACCAAATTTCATAATAAAAATTTTCAATTATGATGAGATTTACTTTTTGTTAAATGATGAAAAAAATGTTTAGCTCAGTGGCACTGGTGCCTGCCTTGCAAGCGCAAGGTCATGAGTTCAACCCTCAGTACTAAAACAAAACCAAACAAAACAAAACAAAAAAACTTTAACAAATAGACTTTTAATATTTTTACAGTGCTAATCAACGTTTATTTTTTATGAAGAGACACCTTAAATATTATTCCCCAGAATTCCTTTTTTTTTAAAATTTTATTTTAAAGAGAATAAAACAAAAGAGGGCAGTACAGAGCAGATCAGAACAGGACAACATAGGCAACACAGTACTTTGCATTAAGACAACCGGACATTAACAGTAGCTATCACAATATCTCTTTCTCTGCTATAGTTGAGCACAGTTTCAAATACAATAATATCAAACATAACACAATAGTATAAAGCCATGCATAGAGTGAAAGAATTACAGGACTTTCTGAACCAAATAACAGAAAATGATCAATGGGTACTATAATATCTCATTTTCGATAGAAAAATTTTGTTTAAACTATCACACATATTCAAATCCCAATAAGACACAATGTGATAGATAGAACCAATGGTAGTAGAAGAATAGAAGCATGGTAGGACTTCTAAGAAGGACAATATTAAATCAGCAATAGCTGTTATAATGTTTTGTTTTCTTCAAAACAGCTGTTCATATCATCATGCATGATATAGTCAAACAAAGCAGAATAAAACCATTCCAGCTGATGAATAAAACATTGAAAGGCTTCAAAGCTATGAGATGGGGACCCATGCTTATTCCCCAGAATTCCTTAAAAAGCCCTAACTACAAAGTAATCATTCCAAAGCACGAATCATTATAAATCATAGAAATAGAAGGAACAGAAATGGTATTTGCAGTTTTTGTCAGTGGATTCTTGGCACTTCAGGAACTGCAGAATAATGGTAATTCTGTGTGCATCATTGAACAGGCATTGGAGTGTGTTGTAAAAAGTGAACAGGCGAGTTGGTTCTTCAAATGACTTATGGACCTGAAGTCCTGGCCACAGAGCGTAGTCCACTCCTTCTTCAGTTTCAAGGCCATACTAAACAAAAAAGGCATTCACTTAGACATGTTATTATTAAGTGTCTATTCTTTTATTTTTCAATTTAGATTTAGCAGTTCAGATTTTTGGAAATTTGGGGAAATTTAGATCTCAGAAATAATGAAAATAGAAAACTTTAGAGAAAGCATAAATTTTCATGAATCCTTTCCAAGGCATTATTAGTCTATTGGCCATCTAAAATCTAGAAGCAGAATACAGGCATTGTTTTTCTGGCATTTAAGGGATTGTGTATAAGATAAACTCCTACAGGTGGAGATCCAGAACACTGCTTCTTGAACACAGATGAGGACCAAGGAATAAATTGGCCTAAGGAAGGAGGTAGATGCTGGTTTACATTCTCATGATTAAGGAAATTTCACATTTCTGAAACTTGCCTCAGGTATTCCACTTGTATTGCACTTTATCTGATAGCTCAGCATTAACTTGTTGCTTTGAACTGAAATGATTCTATGTATTACGTCTGTGCCAAGGTTTAGAGATGGTGAGGATTGCACTTAGTATATTAATGTACTTAGTACATTAATGTCCTCAAATTATGTCTGAACAATATCAGAATTTCTCATTCCACCAAGTAAATAAAGTCCAAATTTCCATATGAAATACTTGCTTTCTTTTGAGTCCCTTGTGTAGGTTATTAAAAAAAATACATAACTAAGGTCCTAGCAGCAACTCACATGGTGACGGCTGTGCTGTGGGTTGGGGTGAGATGGTGCCTCAGGAAAGTACTGCACCGTCAAGAGAGAGGGAGTGTGTCCCCCTCCCTTCCTTCATCCTCTGCGAGCTGGGAGACCCTCAGATCCCAGAGTCTCAGGGACACTGTGCTGCCTCTGAAGATGTCAGATCATTTCCAGAGCTACGGGGTACAAATCTGGGTTAACTGCAGATCCTGATCTGCTGAACTTTCTCCTCCAGAGCATAGGAATATATTTTATTGAAATTTGAAGCAAGTGTGTGTATATTTTATCTTGGTATCTTATTTTTTTATTAACCTTTGTAGCTTGTGTCCTATGAAAATACGTCCTGAAAGATGTACAACTTTGTGGGGAAAAGGAGTATAAAATCAACTGTTATATAACAAATCAGTGTCTTCTAGAAGCAGGCTCACAGTAACAACAACAGCAAAAAGACCTGTGAAATCACTGTGATTGTTTCTTCCAATCTTTCATTAATATATTCTTTTTACTTGTGTTGGAAATAGCCTTTTCATATAAAAATGACAAAAGTAAATATGTACCTTTTAAAATACCAGAAATATAAAATTGCCTATAGTATTTCTAAAATCATATACTATTTATAGCTTCCATTTTTTTCTGAGAATATCAGAAAGGAGGTTATCTTTTAGCTCACTAATGTTGAGATTTTCCTGTATAAATGGAGATATACATTTAAAATATCAATTCAGCTGGGGATTTAGCTCAGTGGTGTAAGTGCCTGTCTGGCAAGTGCAAGGCTATGAGTTTGATCCCCAGTACCACTAAAATAAAATAAAATAAAATAAAATAAAATAATAAAATATCAATTCAGTCCAGGTATGGTATATTATTTCTGAAGTCTGAATGTATTAATTAAATTTTCATTTAAGAGCAGCAAAGAAGCTAAAACTTATGATGAAATTCTATAAATTATATCATAATATTCCAAAGTAGAGATATTACTTCTTTTGTGATGCTTTAGTATTTAGTGCTGGTGGGTCAGCACTGATGATGTTGTTTCCTCAAGTGTTTTCTGTCTAGGGGTATAGGGGTAGACTATCCTATATGATTTTGTTTTTTTAATTTTTCCTTTTCAATTTTAATTCTCTGATGTGAGCAGAAAAGACAAAGCATATGATCAAAATTTCTATGGTTTTCCTGAGTGCATTTGAAGAAAACATCTCTGCTCTGATTTTCTCTCCTGAGAAGGGGTCTTCTGACCCCTTGAAGGAGCACCTCTTCTTGGTGACTTTGAGACAGAGCAGGGAAGATGGCCCATCATGACAGTGAACCTTAACACTCATTTACATTAGAATCTGCACTGTGTTTGTCTAGGCCTCTTATTTTGTTTCATAACGGAATAGAAGAGGATCACTGGACCTCAATATTGTTTATGTAAAATGAAAGATTCAAAACATTTCTTTCCATAGAAGGAAACTCATTATTAGAAAATGAAGGAGGCATCAAAAGTCTGCTCACCTGGCTGGCTATCTCACTTGTGACATCTTGAAGGTCGTAGTTTTCTTCAGCAACAATCTCTGCTTGGAGCCTGAGAGAATGATTGAATTTTGGCAGGTGTTGTGCTTCTTGGGCCAGGTACTTCAGGGGTGTGTTCCAAGAGTGCAGCAAGCGGATCACCATATTGATAAGATCTTTATGCTATGCAGGTATTTGAGGCAATAACATTAAAATAATTGCAATGCAACTGTATTAGTTACAATAATATGGTATTAGCTCGTAGAAGACATAGTAATATGCATCTTTGTTATTCCTGTGTATATGTAAAATCTTTTCTGTAACTGATGTAAATTGGAAGAAAAAATATAATTTCAGCTATTGGTTTACAGTACAGTAAACAGTGATACAGTAAACCAAACAAATAAAAGTGTCTATGGACTCTTTTGTTTTGTTTGATTGTGTCAAATCTGATGGCAGAAGAAGCTGTTTCAAAGATAGCAAGATATATTATGGTAGCAATTTTGGATTTAGTATTGGCTTGTTTTGAAGTCTTTTATTGCATTCATTGTTTTGTTTTTGTTGTTTCTATTCTATTCTTTCTATTCTATTCTGTTCTGTTTGATTTTTACTATGTCCTAAGTTATTTGCAGCTATTTTGAAGATATCAAAAGGCATTATGGTAACTATTGTTGATTATATAGTGTTTTGAAGTCCTGTATCTCTTACACTGGTTTGTCTTGAAGGGTTTTATTCTATTTTATCCTCTTTAAAATAAAATTTTAAAAAGGGAGTTATGGAAATAGCTACATTTTTCAAACGCAAGTTCTAAATGGATACTATTTGATTTATTTTTCCACTTGAAATTCTGCTGTTTAAAAAAATGTTAACATTTTGTTCTTGGGGTGGATTCAGAAGAAACATATGTTAAGAGAAAAAATCAGAGCATATTTAAGTGATTAGGTCTTGATGTGTAGGCTTTGTCATCATCATAACAGAGGACAGAGTTGCATCTACAGAAACGTGATGTAACATTGAACAGGACACCCATGGAGCGGGGAACCTTTGGTTAAACATAGAGGAAACAGGAGAGGGAATGTAGAGTGAAGGAATTGGCATCAAAGAAGCAGAAGCAGAAGGAGAAGAGTGTTGAAAGTCCAGAGAAGCTGCTGCAGAATGGACAGCCATTTGCAATGCAGGAGTCACAAGTCACTTGTAATACAACTGAATCCACATTTCTTACATTTGTGCATAAATGTCCCATTCAGTTTAAACTTCTCCAAAGCATAATATATTTTATCCTAGGTATGAGACTTTGGTAAAATTGTGTCACCTGTGTGGTTAATTTTTGGTGCAAGCTTCACTTAGCATTTGATTTTATGTATAGTTTATCATTTACATGGAGCACTTTTCCTCTGGCTGTTTATTCTTGCTCCCTGTTCCTCTGCAGGTGTGACTACTGCTACACTGAGAAGACAGCCTTGCAGAGGCTGGGACAGGGCAAAGCCAGTGCCTTGCCTCAGTTGTTCTGGTGGAGGTGGGCTCGGGACTCACCTGCATCTGCTTGGCCTCCTCGGTCTTGGCTGGAGTGCGGATGATAATTGTGTGGCATGTTTTCATGGCTCGTAGGAAGAAAGATGGGCTTTGGGAAAACTGCTTTCTCTGAAAATGTAAACATTTCAGTTAGTTGATATTTGCAAACTGAAAATGTAAATCTGTTGTAAAATATTAATATAATTGAGCAATATGTAATATTTTGTGAAAAATGAGTGATACTTAAATACTGAATCTAAAGAATTATAAAAATAACCATTTTGCATTGGGTTTCCTACTAGCTCTGTAAACTCACTATTTTTGATTCATTTTCTAACCTCTCCCCCTCTTCCCTTCTCTGCTTTGCCTCTACTTTCAATCTTTGATTTACTATTTGAAATGTAAACCATAAAATAGTTAAAAACCACAAAGGTTTAAATATATTAGATACCATTTGCTCCAGTTTTTGAGCCAAAAAATCACAAATATGCATCTTTATCTACCCATTTAATCTCATTTTCCCCTGGGTCCAAACTGATATTCTCTCTTTAAATGTGCATTAGCACTCATGTATTTATCAACTACCTCTTAATCCATTATTAATGTCACTTGCATCGTCAATTCAAAATACAAAATATTTTATGTGAAAAGATTAATATCAAAATATAGCATAACACTTTAGAAAATTATAAATAATGGATTGAAATTAAACCAAACAGAAATATAGTGACTAAAATTAAGCCACACTTGGGAAAGTTAAAAGGTGCTAGTAGGGTGATTTGTAAGTTAAAGATGGACAGATAAAGATGGGGAGGGAAAGAAACAGGAGCGAATTGAATGAGCTGTGAGAATGGTGTGTATGGCAAATACAGGTCCCTGTTCTCCTTGGGCCCCTTTGTTGTTCTAAACACTAGTCCATTCTCTGACCTAGAACAGAAATATGCAGATACTTTGGAAGGAAGAGAGTATTTACATCCTTTTATAAACTAGCTTTGCTGTTCTAAATATCAGCTCCTATACTGGAAATATTTGAGAAACATTTTCTAGCTACTGGTGTTTTTAAAAGCTATTTACAAGGTGTATTTGTTTTTATATAATGTGATTTCAGTTTAATTAATTGTACTTATTTCCCCCAGTGCAGAGCAAAACTGTTCTCATTACTTGCACGTCCTCGGTGTGCTCAGTGAGGAACACCATGGACTGACCCTGTGTGCAAGAGAAGGAAATCAGTGTCATTCCTCAAGCCTGCTTAACAGTGACATTTGTCAGGAGTCTAAACTGTTAAAGAAATTTAAGTGTACTAAAGGAAATTTTAAAAAATCTTTAATTCTGTTAGAAACTGGGATATCATAAAATTTCTTTTTTTATCTAACATTAATGGTTCACACATTTATTAACGTTTAAATACACATTATTTGAAATTTGGTCATTGAGTTTCTCATGTTTATATTGTAGTGTGGCACTTACTTGTGTGACTGCTTCTTTTGGGAAGAGACAAAGATTGGGGCACTTACAAAATCCCGAAGAAGTAGAAAAGATCTCAGGTACATGACCGTAGACAAGCTCACTGCCTTATAGTACAGTTTCTGGAGGTTTGCCTGGCATGTGGTACCCTCAAGGCAGGTGGAGTGGGAGGCTGCATGGTGGCACAGGACCAGGGTTGACACGGTCAGCAGAAGGAGGATCCCTGCTTAAACAAAACCACAGCATCTGAGATGATCTCTCAGCAAGGACTTCACAAACCATCCCACCCAGGGAAGCCTTGTCTGTCTCTGCTGCCTCCAAGGCACAATTTGGTGCTGAAAGAGCTCAGATAAGGAAGAACCAACACTTTCCACTGTGTCTCTGTATGTGAGCTATATTTTCACATTGTAAGAAGTGAATGACTCCTGCATTGTCATATTACTTCCACAAGTGCCTCTGTACCATGTAAATACTTGGAAATTAAATTAAATATGATTCAAGACTTAAAGCATTCTCTTAAAATAGTTTGTTTTTTGCATATACCTGCAGGTTATCAGAAGTCTTAATCTCCAGGAGCTGATAACTTTTTAACTCATTCACAGATACAAGCATCTTAAACCATTGAAAGAGAACACCACATTAAACCTGAATGCTTCATCTTCATGCTTAATATGTATAAACACAGGACTTCCTAGCTGCTGCAACTGGGTATGAGGAGAATCCTGTCATAAAAATGATGCCATGGCCTGGATACTCTAACTCATCATAATAACACCATGCATTTGCTTCATACTTTGCAAAAAATCTTAGCTACTTTATACATTTGAGTTCATGATAGCACTGGCAGATAGAAGGGCCATGGTAGTCATCATCAAACATATTGAAATGAAATATTTAGAGATTAAATGATTTTTCCAGACTGCTATTGTTAGCACGTGTGGCAAATTGTAGAACACCAATGCTGGGTCTTTGCACTTCAACTTGTCACTTCCTACGCAGTTCAGATTCTCAGTCTCCATCTGTGATGCAGGAACCATGTCTGTGATCAAGAGTACAGTGTTTTCAGAGGTCACTATAATTCTTGAGAAAAGCACCACTTCACTTCATGGCAGTATTGAAAGGTTTCTCTGAAGTTAGAGAGTATCCACTGTCTTTGCACATAAAATTCTCATTTTAAATATCTTTGTCAGTGATCAAAAGTGGATTAATCAAACTTTTGTTTCAGTAGATGGAGATATGTGAACATCTGTCTCATCTGTAATATAGACTCACAATTAAAATGAAACAGCAGTGAGCTTTCATATTGAAATAATCTTTTACCTTCTGTGACTCCAAAAGAACTTCTGACATAAAAAGGTAATACTCAAAAGACTAATTTCCATATAACATTTGGTAAAACAGTTGAAATTCTTAAAAATAAAATTAAGTGAATATTAAAGTTGTATATAGAGATATATCAGATAGACTGATAGATAATATATGGAAAATATTTAAACACACCTGAAATTAATTAACTTGGCATGTACATGAATAACATTTTAGCTGTAAAGTTAAAATGAAATGATATGATTTATTTCTCAGAGTTTACTTTTCTGAAATACCTATGAATCCAAAAGCATACATGATGCATTGTGTACTCATATGGTATTGAAAAATGGAGACATTATAGACACATACAAAATGGACCTTGTCGATAGACAACGTAGAACTGGAGCCCCAAGAAAGGCATAACTGGGTGAGTGGTCTTTGGCTGTGAGCAAACTGTCTGCACATTTTTTTTGAACTGGTGTTTAAAGTCTATTATTCCAGAAAATAAGCATGCTTCTGTGTTTATAGCATACAAAATTTATGATTTGTACTAATTTTATGCAAAATCTCTAAGGAAATAAATGACATTAACACCAGTGTGCTTATTATTTTGAAAATCATTTGGCTTGAATGAAAGTAACAAAGCAGTATAAGATGCACATATGCCATAATTTTCTGCATTACAACTTCAGAATTAAAATTATCATTATCTATATTAGGATTAGGGTTAGAGTACAAATTAGGTCCAATGGATCCTGAGTTTCACAGTATCTCCAACTCTGCATTATGACTTTTTATCCTAGATAATTTCTGACTGTGATATCTGGCCTGTGTATTGGAGAATGCTTAGCAGCATCCTACCCTATACCCATGAGACACCAATAGCACCATCCTTGTGCCTGTGTGACATCCACTAACACATGCACACATTCTGCAGCTATTGCAAGATCACCCAAATATCCAAACCAACATAACCACTGAATCACTTTACTGTGACTTGTGTAATTCCTTTCCAGAAAATAAAAATGATACTTCATTTACAACAAATAAACCTGTTATTAGCTAAAATTTTACATTAACCCACACAAGAGTGTTGATGAAACCAACAGCTCCCGGAGCTGGAGTTCATACCTTTCCCCTTGATGTCCATGGTGATGTGCACAACAGGAGGCACCAAAAGGCTGGCTGCCCCACCTGCAAGATCAGACATTGTTTGCCAAGCTTTGACATTTTCACGCATACAGTTAATCAGGCCTTCTCCTTCCTTTACAAGTCCTCTATTTTCCCCATCAAAATTACTCATAAAATTTCATATGACAAATATTATATTATTTATTATTCATTTTAATGAAGACATATAGGCTGCTAATGAAGAATTTTGATTACTTAGACCGAAAGGAAATGAGAGAAATGATTAAGGTGAGTTCTGGGGACCAATGTGAATTGGAGGATCTCTCCATCTATTGGTATTATTTACTTTAAATTTACTGTTATTTCTCTGCAGTTTCTTAAATAGATAGCATTGTATTTCATCTCGGAAATAATCACTGTACTATTTAGTAAAAACTTTGTCTTCAAGAGAAACAGATGAACTAAGTTTTAAAGTGAATGTACTAGGACCTCCAGGAAAATGAAGTGGTAAGCACCAGAGAAAGAACTTCTTTAAGTCTGGCATCCAGACCCTGGAATTTAGCACCATGAGGAAGAGAGGAGGAGGAAAGCAGGTCTCCTGCACACAATGAACTGAGACTTGAAGCCCATGGAAAGAGATAATTTAGGAATCCAGCAAAAATAAGAAAATCAGAATTTATGGCTCTGCTAGATTGGGAGAAATAACAGAGAAGCAATGCAGTCTCCACACCCAGTGAGCCACTGGAGGCCCTACTGGCCTGGGAGAAACAGAAAAGAGGCAACACTGTCCCTGTACCCCATGCACTTGTGGAGGCCCCAATTGCAGCAAAGAAGCAGTAAAAAGCAAGGCAGTCCCTACACTCCATATGCCAGCAGAAGCCCTGCGAGCAGTAGAAGCCTTACCAGCAGCAGAGAAACAGCAAGGAAGCAGTACAATCCCCACACCCTGTGTACTGGTAGATGCCCTATCAGAATCAGAGAAAAAGCAAGGAAGCAATGTAGTTCCCGACCTCTGAGCATTGGCAGAGGCCCTACCAGTGAGGTAGAAGCAGCAAAGAAGCCATGAAGCCTACATTTGTGTTGGCAGAGGATCTGCTGGCTGTGGAGAAAGAGCAAGGAAACCTTGCATCCTTCCTGTGAGTTCCAGCAGGCTCTGTCAGCCTGAGGGAGGCAGCAAGGAAGCTGTGCAGCCTCTCATGGTGCTGGTGGAGGCGCTGTTGGCTGGGGAGCAGCAGTAAGGAAGCCATCTCTTCCCACCCTGCCACTGAAAGCAACCAAACACAGGCTGAGATGACAATAACTGAAATAACGAAGAAACCTGACATTTAAATTTTTTGATTGACTTTGCCAGCCTGGGTCCAGTAGCTTAATCGACTAATTAGAGGATAAGATTATGCACTATAGTAATGATTGTGAATTTTCTACTGTCCTATCACTTTTTACTGTTCTAATTCCTTTAAAATGAAAAAAAAATTAAAATGTATGTACTAAATTCTTGAAGAATAAAGATTAAATGTAAAATGTTATAAGCTCTTGTATAAATTGGTTTGACTTCTTTTTTCTTGCCTTTATACACTAAATTTTGTCCTCTTCAAAATAAAATAACCATATGTTAATTTGTTTTATTTATGTATTTTCAACTCTTTCTTACTTTGTCTTTAACATATACATAAATGTACATTATTATCTCTTGCATATAGATTAGGAAAGAGACTTAGGGGAACTATCCCAAAGTAAAAATAGTTAACCTATGTTCAAGTATATGCTATGAAGATCATTGCATTGAAGGAAATTACATGAAGAAGCCAAATAATAAATCATATCACACATATTGATGGTCACACATGCCTAATCATCAACTTTAGAAGGTTTGACATGAGGATAGAACATAACATTTTTCAGGGCACACAGACACATGAACATATATAATCATAAGTACCTAGTAGAAAATGTAATATACCAACATTTTAGCCAATTATTTCTATGATCATTAAGGAGAGAGGTGACAAACAAGAATTAGATTACAATCAATCTGCCTTCTCTGACCCAACTCACTCTGGGATAAGGTGAAAAAAATCTTGTTTTTTAGATGGAAAGCTTCTATACACCATTTAGAGATTGCTAAATGATGTGAGCATAATGAATTACAATGAAGTTGTTGATGCCTTTCTTTAATTATCATCTACATGCACCTAGGGAAGCTCGTGTTTTATAGTTTTACTTTTACTGTCTCTGAATTGATCCATGAATGAAATGAATAGAAAATAACATCTTCCTACGTCTTTTCATTTTTATACAGTTTTTAGCACTGTATGTTTGCCTCAGCAACAATCTGACTGAAATCATAAGCAAACTCACTTATTTTAAAAATAACCTTCTAATTGCCTAGACTGAAGGAGAGTTAGGTTTTGAATGATACCTATTAAGTGTGGTGATTCATTGGCTCTGCAAATCTAAGACCTAGGTCAGGATTCAAAACACTTTTACTAGATAATTTTCATGGCACACAACAAAAATATGAATTATTAAGAATGGAAAGCAAGATGGAGACAATTTAAGGTGTTTGGCATTCTCTTCTCTCAAATGGTTTGGGTAGTAAAACGACATAACAACTGACATTCAAACTGCTGTTAAAAATTTCCATAGAAAGGCAGGGTAAGAGTAATCCATGAAAACCTGAGTGTATGTCTTCATTGGGGAACAGTTGATGCGTTGATCTGCAAAGAGGTGAGTTGTTCAATAAAATGTATTGTGTGCTCCTTTGTCCTCCGTGTTTCCTCTGAGTGGAATAGGAAACATCTAAATAAGGTAAATATATGTCTGCAAAGTTGGGCTTAGAAGTTCAGAGCCAGAAGAGAGCAAGTGGTCATGTGATGGAGATCCAGAAATTCCAGTAGCTGGTCTTGCACATTAATTTATAATTTACAGAATAAAACAGATTAAAAAGCAACACCACCCCGATATCTAAAGCCTGGAACCTACCTGTGAGTTGTTAGTACAGGCTTGAGTTGGGAAGCTGAGGAAACTGGAGCTTCAATACACAGCTAAAGACACACTCTTTCATCCCTTTTATTCTACCTGAGCTGAAAGCCCATTGGAGGATGCTGCACATAGTCACATTAGGTCCTCCCCAGTCAGGTTGGAGAAATACATACCAATCATATCGGATGCATGTGACAGGCAGATTGAGAGGTGAGTTTTGCTAATCTGCTAGACATTATTAAATGATATCCCAGCTGCTCCTGTTTCTCTACATTGATGGATAATCTATATTTTCTTCCTCAAGCATCTGGGAAAGTTCTTATCTGCCTGGTTCAGGTCCTTGTAGCTTCACATTAACCTTAATAACACTCCATTATAATACTAGATGTCAGGAGTGATCCTTGCATTTGAACCGTGTTCATTCTTACCTTCACAGAGGAGCACTAGACCAAGATCTCCTTGACATTCTTCATCAGTCACCACCATTACCACAGTAACTCCCTATGCTGGTTGTTGACTCAGATGCATGGGGGCCCCGGGGTGGCCAAGGGCAATGCATTTCAGTGGGATCACTGTTGTTTTTCTATGTTGAACTTTTCCATTTGTGAAACTGATTTCTATTTTAGCAGAGGATAAGGTCACAAAAACAGAAAGTAAATGTACCACTAATGGGTGCTTCAGAATGTTACTCAGAGGTACCATTCCCATTTTCACACATTGATTCTTGTAATAAGAAAGGGTGACTATGTGAGTAGTAGTCCCAAATATAGATACTGATTAAGAACTTACGCAACCTTATGTGTAAATTTGTCCAGCCCTGCAAGGTTACTGCATAACATAACTGTGACTGCATCTTCATAAGACACTTTCATCATTGTATCACCCCCCCACCTGCATCTGGATGGTGGGGGATGTATGAAGACCAATGAATTCCATGTGCATGAACTCATTGCCTTTCTCCCTTAACCTTGGAGAACTTTCCTTTGTAAGAAGCTATTTTGTGTGGAAGAATCTTATTCTAAATAAAGCATTACATAAGCTTATGGATATTAGTTCTGGAGCAAACATTACATGCAGGGAAGAAAGATTTATATCTAGTATTAGTGTGCATTTCAGTGAAAACAAACAGCTGTCATTTCCATGATGAACACAGTCAAATATACACAATTTGTCATCAGGGCTCAGGCTGATCACCATGGGAAATGTCATCACACCAGTACTCCATGTTGGTCTTTATTTTCTGGCAAGTTGGGCACTCAGCAATGGCTGTAGCCAGTCAATGCTGGGAAGTTTAAGTCAATGATCAGGAGCCCATTCATGGTGACTTTGGCTCTGTCACCATGACCACTTCATACCTGAGTCCCTTCAGGCAGACATAAGGCTGTCTGAAAAAGGCAGTTGAATGCTATTCACAGTGTGAGATTGTCTATATCTTGTTTACTAAAGTCTTCCTCTTCTGAGATTACCTTATCATGGCCGTTGAAGTGTAACATGAATATTTTGACATAATTCAATCATAAGGAGATAGCTATCCTAATAATTCTTTCCAAAATGTGTTTTTCTCTGATTTCAATGATCTTTCAAGTTGCTGACCCTACAGCTAGCTTACTGGCTACAGCCAATGAATTGCTATAGAATCATACCGTCACACATCTGGACATTTATTTCCTCCCATGTCTGAGAGGTACACTTCCCAGGGTTCTGTCCAGGGTGAGGATTTCTCATCAACATTATCCTCCACTTTTGGCCAGCAGAGACTGTAGTCATGTAGACATGTTGCAAGAGTAAATGTCCTGATGTGCACATTTAGATGAGACCAAGTTTAGATGAGGCAGAACTATCTGTGCACCTGGTCCTCTCCTTCTGGTCTCTCTCCTTCTGTCAAATGATCACTCGATACAGGATGTGAGACCATAGGTTCACACTGGGGAATAGAAAACAATAAAACTTGAGTGAGAATCATGACATTTGGGGGACTACTTCAAGTATCATACTTGTAACTTTTGAAATGGCTCGACCCAGTTGCATATATAAAATTTCCATTTAATGATGGAGTATTATTGGTGTGTCTGATAGCAGCCAGTTCATGATGAACATCGAGAGGCACATGAATAACAGCGTCTTGTTACATAGTGCTCATTTTCTACAAAGAACCACTAGTGGGCAAATAGCTGCTTTTCAAGGAGCATGGTTGTCAGCAGATGATAGCAGAACTTTGCTCCCAAATACAAACATAAATCCTCAAATGTTTTGTAATGTTACAAAATATTTTATTATTTGTATTCTGTAGGGGTTATGAAAGCAAAGGGAAAAATAAAGGGATGCACACGCCAAGGGTCAGCAAAATTGCTGCCATCCAGTCAGCATAAGCAAGCAGCTTTT
Organism: Dolichotis patagonum; assembly: GCA_004027295.1. Lineage (NCBI taxonomy): Eukaryota > Metazoa > Chordata > Mammalia > Rodentia > Caviidae > Dolichotis > Dolichotis patagonum. The sequence goes on from PVJX010022548.1 coordinate 14,644, forward strand.
ATTAAGATAAATAATAAAGAAACTCATATTGTGCATGATTAGATTGTGTAACTTGTTTGTTTCTTGTCCTTACAAGACCTCATGTTTTTGTCTTGGTGGGGAGAGGGATGTTTTAAAATCTGTACTTTCTACCAAGACACTGTCTGTTGGACCTGTCCAGGATGAAATGGAGTTAGTTTGCCCTCTCTACATCTCTCCCCTTTTTCCTTTAGTTTAGTTTTTTTTTTAACCACATTAGAAGCCGGTATTTTAGGTATGAACCCTTTGTATAGTGATGGGATGTATTGTACAAGGCATGCCATACCAATTAAACAGATAAGGACAGTAACACCATAAAGAAACAGTCCAATCCTCTGTTAATATTTTGTTGATACTGCCTTGCTTACCTTTAGAGAACATTTCCTAACTTACAAGTCTATCACTACATCCCTTCCCTTTGCTTTCTGAACCCCTACATCTGGCACCTTCTGAACAGAGGACTCAACAGTGGAGGTGTCTGCTGTGAAGGGTGACTGGCCTTCGCTGTGTTCCTGGGTTGGAACACATCCCCAACGTGTGTACTTCATCTTCTTCAGAAAATCCCTGTGTAAGTCATGCGCACACCAAGAGTCAGCAAAATGGCTGCCGCCTGGCCAGCATAAGCAAGCAGCTTTTATTAAGGTAAAGAACAAAGAAACTCATATTGTGCAAGCTTAGATTATGTAACTTGTTTACTTTTGTCCCTATGAGACCTCATGTTTTTATCTTGGGTGTGGGGGGAATGTTCCAAGGTCTGCACTTTCTACCAAGACACTGTCAATGGGATGTTTCTGGGACAAAATGGAGTCAGTGTGACCTTTCCACAGTATTCTCCTTTTAGTAGAGTTCCCAATGGTTATACTAAAACCATTTTACTTATATAGCAAGTCAATATTACAAGTTTATATGTTAAGTCTTATTTTTATAGAAATGATTATATGAAAGGAAACTTCATGATTCTGAATGAAAGAAGGCACATTTTTTTAAAAAACAAATTTAGGTCATGGTTACTACATTAAATTGTATTATATGTACTATAAATTTTTGTGTGAGCAAAGAAATATTGAAACATGTTTATAGTCCATTTCTGATTTCAGAGATTGTATGTATTAGATTGTAACAACATATTGAATTTATTTCAAAATGCAATGACTATAGTAATTAATAATTGTAAAAATTCCTAAGTCCTTCACATTACATTTTACCATGAATCTCCCCAATCCAGTTAAAGCTAACAGCTTCCTAAACCTATGGCAGAATCACAGCATCAGGCAGTTCAAATATCCATTAACAACAGTATCATCCTGTGCAAGACTGATGTGACAGTATATTTAATGTGTTCAGAAGAGTCTTTGGATCTTAGTTAAGTGAGACTATATACAACACTTTCGACTACCAATTTCTGCAAAACAAAAAAGCAAAATAACCAAAGATCAAACCACAGCAAACTTTGTAATTTAAAACCACAACAATCAATTTATTACCTTCTCATGGTTCTTGCTTGAAGTGTTCATCTAGATGGCAGTGGAATGGTGTTTAAGGCTAAAAACATCTGCACATTTCTTCCTAGCATTGTCTGGTAGCTGATAGTGACTCAGCTGGCACCTCTAGAATGTTCTGGGCTGCACCACAGAATGGAACGAAGGTTCCAAATACAATGAAACCAAGAAATTTATCCAGCAACACTGCTAACATTTATGAGCTAATCCTAGGTAACTAGCACCTGGTCCTCCATGGTACCAGCAGGTCCGTATTTATAAAAGAGAAGAGACCCAACCTCTCAGTGGAAGTGGTATCAACATCACACCCGGAAAAGATGCATGGGATAAAGTCTTTTCTGTTCCTCTTGGACAGGTTCTGCAATGACCATTCCTTTGCTACTATGTTTCCAGTTCCTTTGCTACTATGATTCTCTTTTTAAAATTCATGCAAATTATCTTGATGTCTGCCCCATAATTAATATATTTCATTTAAACAACAGCACATCTTTTCCTGCTTTACTTACAAAGTGACATTCTGGGACAGATTCCACAATTGGATCCTACCAAAAAGGTGTTTCCAAACCCATTTTCTGTAATCATAGATACAAGTCTTCCAAGGGACAAAGGAATAAGTATCAAATGATTTTTTAAATTTCAGAATGTAGATAATGAGTCAAAATATTCTTAAGAAACTAAAGAATACACATTTTGCACTTTATAAGCTAGAAACCAACAGTCAAAAATAATAGTTATGTACTTAAATGATTATTCTTTGTATTACTTAGGTCATTAACAAGCACGTGCAAAAATTTTTATTTCCTTTTTTGGATGGATATTTGTGTTGGATATCTGTCTTTCCATCTACATAGAAGACTACAATGTTTCAACTTTAACACTTTCAACTTAATCCAAAGAATGACTCCAACATGTTTCAATGAGTTTTCCTAAGATTGGTAAAAAAGATAACATTACAAATTTAGTAAGAAATTGAACGCATCATATTCAGAAAAGGAAGAAAACTGTTTAAAACATATTATTTCTTCTCATTTTTTCTTTTGGATAGACCTCAGTAAAGTCATAGATACAATTGCTTTTTTCTTTGTATTTCAAAAAAATATGCAGTTGTTATTCTGTCTTTAGCTACTACTTTCATCTTTATATTTTTAGTTTTTTTCTTTTCTTATTGTGCTTTTAACTTTTAATTGTCTTCGTGTAAACTCTTTCCTTTTTGTTTTATTTTTCCAAAATTACTAGTGTGTCTCAAATAATTTGTGTATGCTATTTTTAGCTTATGAGTATTATCTTGGAGAATTGCATGTTATCTTTTTTTTCAATTTTTCTTCAGCTACTTACACCACAGCTGCTTGTGAACATTTACTCTGATGTTTCAAATTTCACTATAAAATCTCATTGAATGCTTTATATTTTACTTATCCAGGATTCCAGATTTAATCTGCTCATAATCCCAGAATAAGTACTGTGATAAATATTTTAATGCATACATTATTGTAAAGGGGCATATTAAATAATCTTCAGAATTAAATGAATTTGAAGGTCTAATATTCATTGCAACTAAATCATTTCTTATATGGTCCCTTGAACTAACATAATTTGCATCATACATTAGAGTCATTCCACACATTTAATATATCAAAAAGAAAAAACTGCAACAGAGCTGTACTGCTATTATTCTTCATGTACTAAATTTATTGATGCTCTTAAATTTGATCCAGGAAACAATTGTCTTAAAATGAATATGATGATGTGAGAGATTGTAGAATATTTTAGTATTTTTCTATACTCTCCTAACACTCCACACATCAGTTCACACCAATAATGTTTTATCCCCTAGAAACTGCAGAAGCTTCACAGCTGTACAGGTGCACGTCCTCCCCTCATTACGGTCATGTTCACCAGCAACTCACAGCAAGGCTAAAGTTATGCTTTAAACAACCCGATGCATTGAACAGAATTAAATGAGAAAATAGCACTATATATTTGGCATATCTGTTGTTTTGTATTGTTTCAAGAGTTCTGAGTGTGTTTTTTATGCCAATTCCTATTATAGGCCAAACATGTCTTTATAATAGGTTTGATAATGACAAATCATTTTATTTGTTAAAAATCCAAAATATATTTTTCACCACATTTATTTTTGAAGGATATTTTTCTACATATCAAAATTTAGTATCTTATCATATTGTTTAAAATTAAAGCATATATCTTAGTTTTTCAGTACTTTGAATACATTATTCCAATCTCTTCTAGTTTACTACTAACTTTCTCTGCTAATTTACATGTTAGCAAATCATAGCTTTTCTATGTTTAATGTATTTTTATTACTCTTTTCAAAAATGTTTCTGCTTACATTTTGATTGTCATGTCTTTACAAATGCTTTTCTTTATACATACTCTACTCAACTTTCATTGAGTTTATGTCCACAATAATTATGGTTCTTTTTTTAGAAATTTGTTTGTTTTTCATGAGACATAATCTACTTGGCCCCAAAGAGTGTTGAACTGATATCTGATTCCACCATCTTCCCAAGTGGCTGTGATTAAAATCATGCAACACCAATTCTATTCAATTTACATTTTTTCACTGAGAATAAACTGTAACTGAAGTGCTGATAATCATGATATATTTGACATAATTTATGTATGGTTCATTTTACTTGTAATTACAGCAAATACAATAGTCATTGCTTTCCATTAAGATGCACAGTAAGAATATAGATACTGAGTACTACTGTCATGGTCAGAAAATATGGGTAGAAAATGGCCAATACTAATTACAAATTTAATTGCCTTCCATTTAACAAAATGAACACATAGTCATAAATAATGAGATTGACAGTTATATGGCTTGTCTCTATTCTTAGAGTGAAAATAATGTGACAGTTTCTGATCGAAGGCTTGAAAACAGCAAAGCACAGCTACTCAAAGAATGTGAATAGGCAATTTCTATGTGGACAAAGCCTAAATGATAGTTTAAAGGATGGCATGTTTTCATAATCACCCAGGCTAAATATGCTGAATAATCAGGTAAATAATAAGTTAAAGATTATTGATACATTTGCATTATCCCAAACTGGTATAAGAACAGGTTCTGTTTATTAATTATGCAACAAATATATTAAGCTATGTAAGAAGTACAGTTTTAGTTATTAAAGATATTTATTTTGAGCAGAAAAAATAGAAATAAAAGCAAATTTGAGTTTTAAGCAGACTAGTAGGAGAGTAACAATATTTTTTTCTTTTTTTTATTTTAAAGAGAATAAAACAAAAGAGGGCAGAATAAAACAGAACAGAACAGAACAGAACATACAGCAGAACAGAACAAAATAAGCAATAGAACACTTTACAATAAGACAACTTGACATTAACAGTAGCTATCACAATAGCTCTTTCTCTGCTATAGTTTAGCATAGTTTCAAATACAATAATATCAAACATAACACAATAGTATAAAACCATTCAAGAGAATGAAAGAAGTACAGAACATTCTAAACTGAATAACTATGGTCAATGGCTACTATAACATCTCATTTTCAATAAAAAGATTTGTTTATACTATCACATATCTTAAAATCCCATAAGACACAACATGATAGAACCAATGGTAATAGCAGAGTAGAAGCATGGTAGGACTTCTAAGCAAGATGTTATTAAATCAGCAATGGCTGCCATAATGTTTTGTTTTCTTCAAAACAGCTGTTCATACCATCATGCATAATAAAGTCAAACAAAACAGAATGAAATCATTCCAACTGATGAATGAAACCATTGAAAGGCTTCAAAGCCATGAAATGGGAAATCATGATAACCATAAAATCTTATATACTCTTACCAACTCTCATACTAGGGAGACTATATTGTATTTACACATTACACATGACATGGGTTTATTTTGCTTATGAGTATGGTCTCAAGTTGTGTCCATTTATTTATAAATATCGCAATGTGACCATTCTTTATAGCTGAATAGTACTTCATTGTATAAAAATACCACAACTTTTTTATCCATTCCTCAGCTGATGGGCACTTAGGTTGTTTCCAAGATCTGGCTATTACAAATTGTGCTGCTATAAACATGGGTGCACATATATCACTGTGGTATGATGTTTTAGAAGTGGAGTACCGGGGTCAAATGGGACCTCCAGACTCAGCTTTTTGAGGAATCTCCAGACTGACCTCCACAGTGGTTGCACCAGTCTACCTTGCAGAATAGTTCCTTTTTCCCCACAGCCTCTCCAACACTTGTTGTTGGTAGTATTTTCTATTCTGGCCATTCTTTCTGGAGTGAGATGGAATCTCAGTGTGGTTTTAATTTGCATTTCTCTCAGAACTAATGATGAGAGCATTTTTTCATGTATTTATTTGCCATTTGTATTTCTTCATCTGAGAACTGTGTTTTCATTTCAGATACCCATTTTTGGATTGAGTCTTTGAATTTCAAGGGTGTGATTTTTAAAAATTCTTTATAAGTTCTAGACAGAAGTCCTTTGTCTGAGGAACTGTCCATGAAGATTTTTTCCCAATTTGTGGGTTTTCTTTTCACTCTGCTGGAAATCACTTTCGACATTCAGAAACTCTTTAATAAGATATGGTCCCAGTTATTGATTCTGGGAATTATTTCCTGTGCAGTTTGATTCTTGTTCATGAATTCTCTACCTACCCTTATATCTTCGAGGTTTTTACCTACTTTGTCTTCCAGCAGTTTTAGTGTTTCTGTTTTAATATTTAGATCTTTGATCCATTTAGATTTTAGTTTAGTACATGGTGATAGGCATGGGTCTAGTTTTAGTCTTCTGCATATGGATAGCCAATTTTTCCAGCACCATTTGTTGAAGAGACTGTCATATTTGGTCCCTTTATCAAAGATAAAGGCGGTTGAGTGGGTTTGTGGTTGTGGTTGTATATTCCAATCTATTCCATTCATCTTCAGGTCTGTTTTTATTCCAGTACCATGTTGATTTTATTACTGTAGAATTGTAGTATAATTTCAAATCAGGGATTGTGATGCCTACTGCCTTGCCTTTGCTGTTTAGAATTGCCTTTGCTATTCTAGGTCTCTTCTCTTTAGGAGTGATTTCTCTAGATATGAGTTACGTTAGTGGTATTTTGATTGGGATTGCATTGAATCTGTATAGTAATTTTGGGAGAATGGCCATTTTCACAATTTTTGTTCTTCCTATCCATGAACAGAGGATGTCTTTCCATTTTCTGAGGTTCTCTTTGATTTCCTTTTCCAGGGTATTATAATTTTCATTGTATAGCTCTTTAACTTCTTTCATGAGATTAATTCCTAAGTATTTCATTTTTTTGGATGCTAGTGTGAAAGGTGTGGATTCTTTTATTTCTCTCAGTATTTTTGTTGTTAGTGTATAGGAATGCTATTGATTTTTGAGTATTGACTTTGTATCCAGCTACATTGCTGAATTTATTTATTATATCTAGGAGTTTTTCAATGGAGTTTGGGGTTCTTCTATATAAAGTGTCATGTCATCTGCAAATAATGATAATTTAACTTCCTCTTCTCCTATCATTACTCCTTTTATATCTCTCTCTTGTCTAATTGCTCTGGCTAGTATTTCTAGTACTGTGTTGAATAGGAGTGGTGATAGTGTACATCCTTGTCTTGTGCCTGATTTTAAGGTAAAGGCTTTCAGTTTTTGGCCATTTAATATGATGCTGGCTGTAGGTTTATCATAGATGGCCTTCATCATATTGAGGTAAAGATCATTTATTCCAGTTCTCTGTAAGGTTCTTATCATGAATGAGTGTTGGACCTTATCAAAAGCTTTTTCTGCATCTATAGAGATGATCATGTGGTTCTTCCTTTTGGCTCTATTGATATGGTGGATTACATTTATTGATTTATGTATGTTGAACCATCCTTGCATTCCTGGAATGAATCCCACTTGGTCAGGGTGAATAATCTTCTTGATGATTTGCTGCATCCTGTTTGCCAATATTTTATTGAGAATTTTTATATCTATGTTCATTAGGGAGATTGGCCCATAGTTCTCTTTTTTTAGTTGAGTCTTTCTCTGGTTTTGGTACTACAGTAATATTTGCTTTCAGGAATGACTTAGGAAGAATTGCTTACCTTTCAATTTCACTGAAGAGTTTGAGGAATTAAGTCTTCTTTGTATTTCATGCAGAATTCTGCAGTGAATCCATTTGGCCATGGGCTCTTCTTTGCCTGCAAGGACTTAATTACATTTTCAATTTCATTAATAGAAATTGGGTTATTCAGCAGTTTTATTTCTTCCTGATCCAGCTTTGGTAGTTCATATGTATCTAGGAATCTGTCTATTTCTTCTGTGCTATCGAATCTATGAGAGTAGAGGTTTTTGAAAAGGTGTTGATGATCTTCTGTATTTCCACCAAGTCTGTAGTAATTTCATCATTCCTTATTGCCTGAATTTGAGTTTTTTCTTTCCTTTTTAAAATAAGGTTGGCCAGGGGCTTATCAATTTTATTTATTCTTTCAAAGAACCAACTTTGAATCATTGGTCCTTTGTACTGTTTTCTTAGATGCTATTGCATTAATTTCTGCTCTAATCTTTATAATTTCCTCCCTTCTTTTGGCTTTAGGCTTGGCTTGCTCTTCTTTTTCTAGATGTTTGAGTTGTAGCATCAGGTTGTTAATTTGTGTTTGTTCTGTCTTCCTGATGTTGGAACTCAGTGCAATGAATTTTCCTCTGAGGACTGATTTAATTGCATCCCACAAATTCCAGTAAGTTGTGTTTCTATTTTCATTTGCTTGTAGATATTGTTTATTTCTTCTTTAATTTCCGCCATGACCCACTGATTGTTCAAGTGTGTGTTACTCAGTTTCCATGTGTTTGTGAGGTTTTTGCAGTTGCTTTTATCATTAATTTCTAGTTTCATGATACTATGATCTGATAACATGCATGGGACAATTTCAATTGTTTTGCATTTACTTAAATATATTCTGTGGGCTAGTATATGGTCTATTTTAGAGAATGTCCCATGTACTGCTGAGAAGAAGGTATATTCTGATGTTGTTGGATGGAAAACTCTATATATGCCTATAAAGTACATATGTTCCCAGGTGTGATTCAGTTCTTTTATGACTTTGCTGATTTTCTGTCTAGTTGATATGTCCCTTTGTGTCAATGGCGTGTTAAAATCCCCTGTTATAATTATGTATTCCTTATTTGATTTTTCATTTCTGTTAATATTTGCTTTGTATAGCTGGGTGCTCTGGAATTTGGTGTATATATATTTAAGATTGTTATTTCTTCCTCTAGAAGTTTTCCCCTAACTAGTATGTAGTGACCTTATTTATCTCTTTGTATCATTCTTGGTTTGAAGTTGACATTGTTTGCAAACAGGATGGCTATGCCTGCTTTTTTAAAGTTTCCTGTTGCATGAAGTATTGTTTTCCATCCTTTTACTCTCAGTCTATGAGTGTCGTTTGGGTAAGATGGGTAAGACAGCATATGGTTGGGTGTTGTTTCTTGATCCATTCTGCCAGTCAGTTTCTTTTGATTGGTGAGTTTAGGCCATTTACATGAACGGTTATAACTGTTATATATTGGTTTATTGTTGACATGTTATCTTTCTGCTGTTGTGTCTTTAGCTTTCCATTCTGTTTAATTGTCTGCCTTGCTTGGTGGTTTTATCCTATGTGTATCTAGATTGTCTTTCAGTATCCCTTGTAGGGTTGGTTTGGTGTTCATGAAGTTTTTCAGCTGTTCTTTGTCATGGAAGTATCATATTTCTCCATCCATTTTGAAGGACAGTTTTGTAGGGTATGTCAGTCTGGGTTGGAAGTGGTTTTCCTTTAGGATATGAAGTACTTCACTCCATGCTCTTCTTGACTTCATTGTTTGTGTTGAGAAGTCTGCTGTGATTCTGATAGGTTTTCCTTTATAGGTGATATGTCTTTTCTCTCTAACAGCTTTTAGTATTCTGTTCTTATGGTGGATTTCTGGGATGGTGATTATTATATGTCTGGGTGCAGTTTTATTTTGGTTATGACTATTTGGAGTTCTATATGCTACACTAATCCAAATGTCAGTTTCCATTCTCATGTTTGGGAAGTTTTCAGCTATTACTTCTGTAAATATCCTCTTGATATCATTTGGGCTGTCCTCTTCTTTTTCATTTATCCATATTAATCTTATGTCATTTTTCTTTGCATCATCTTACCTCTGTTGAATGGTTATTTCCTGATTCTTTGTTGTTTTTAAAACATCTTTCCTGTCCCCTAGCTGCAATCTTATTTTCGAGGTCTGAAATTCTATCTTCACTTTTGTTGAGGCGGTTTTGACAGCTTTCAATAGAGTTTTTGATTCCCTGTATATCTTTTTGAATCTGCTTTATGTATTCTGTTTCTTATAGTGTTCATTGAGGGATTCTATCTGTTTGCTTTTTTCCTCTAGTTTTTAGCTGTGTCTTCACTAGATGTGTTCACTACTTCTTTCACTACTTTTATATTTTCTTCTTTTACCTGGGCAAGTATTTCTAATTTGAATTTCTCCATAGCTTCCTCTAGTTGCTTCTTTATTTCAGTTGATATCATTTCAGTCAGATCATGTGTATGGATTCTATTTTCTTCTATGTACTTGGCTCCCAGGCTAACTTGGGATGGGCTGGAGTTTGAGCCTGCCTTTTGGGCTTTCCGTTTGTCCTTTTTCTTTATTTCCTTGGTTTGAGTGGTGTTCCAAAGCTTCCTCTGGGTGTGTGGCAAATCCCCTCCTGAAACCTCAGCTACTGGAGCAGTCTCAGCTCCTCTGCATGTACTTGGCTCCCTAAATTGAGAGGCAGAAGCAGGGTGTGGAGAACTGGGGCTAGCAAAACCCCCAGGGCAAAATCCTCTGACCTAGGCATGTGGATATGAACTCAATGGCTGGAAGTGTTGATTTTAAGCTCTCCCCAGGCCAGCCCAAATGATCCCAGAGTCCTTGTGCAACGTTTCTGCCTCCTGAACTAAAACAAGGCCACTGAGCATGGTTCACTGAGGCCCTGCAATCTGCTGGACCTGATAAGCACCCCAGTAGCTCCCCAGAAATTTAAAAGCCGGGAAGGTAGGTCTCCAACTTTCTCCAGATCACTGGAACTCACCTTGGGCAATCTCCACCACTCTGCAGACTCTTGACTCTCTTAATTGAGATGCAGAAGCTGGGCATGGAGAACTGGGGCAGGCAGAACACCCAGGGCACAATCCCCTGTCCTAGGGGTGTGGATATGAACTCAGCCACTGGCAGTGCTGATCTTAAGCTCTCTCCAGGCCAGCCCAATTGAGCCCAGTGTCCTTGTGTAAGGTTTCTGCCTCCTGAACCAAAATAAGGCCACTGAGCGTGGTTGACTGAGGCCCTGCAATCTGCTGGACCCAGTCCAGCTTCTTGATAGCTCCCTGGAAACTCAAAAGCCAGGAACTTACATCTCCAACTTTCCCCAGGTACTGGAACTCACCTCAGGCAATCTCCACCCCAAGAGAGTAACAATAATTAACACAATGCATATTGTTCTCTTTATAATAGTTACTCAAAGGACAAGATATAGTCATGAAATATTGTACACACACTATTAGCACAGAACTTTCTTTTCAATGATCTAAGAAAGACTAGCAGTGTATCTATCTTTGCTACCTTGTGTGAATATGTATATAATTTTTTTCCTTTTCCCTTCCTTTGCTTATTCTTTCCCCCATCTTAGGTTCTCGTTCCTTTTGAATAGTTTCTTCTCATTTTACAATATCTAATTGTACCTTTTGTATCTTATCTATTTGTTCAGCTTCTCACAATAGTAATACAATACTATCTTTACACATGTGTGTCTGATTTATTTCACTTAGAGTATTATCTCTAGTTGCATGCATTTGCCTATAAAAGTTACAAGTTTACCCTTTTCTATGGATGAATAGTACTCTGTTATATTAACAAAAAAGTCTCTTTTAATTAGTTCTTGGTTAATGAACATTTGTGTTGTTTCCAAGATTTAATTACAATTTTTTTTAAAAAAATATGTCTTTGACTGATGGAAGAAAAGGCTAATAATAGAAAGGACTTTTATTTTATGGGAAGCAAACAGAAACATAAAAAAAAGTGTAGATGCAACCCCCAAAATTGATAGTATATATATGATGTCTAAAGTTGAAAAGAGAAAAACTTGAGAGGGAACAGTTGGAGGTTGATCAAGATGTTGGCATATAGAATTAGGGGACAAGAAAAAAAGTATTTCACAGAAAATTATGGAAATAGAGGACAGTAAAAAAAGGATTCCAGAAAAAAATATGTGGAATTAGCGGACAATAAAAAAAGGATTCCAGAGAAAATTGTGTGATCTGGCCTGTGGATCAGTCTGTGGGTCTCACCTGGAGAGGGTACGGGGATGGGGGGCAGGGCAAGAGGAAAGAGAGATGGAGACAAGTTAAGTAGTTCCAATCAAGTCTCATTTATTGAGGAGGTGCCTTCAGCTTATATGGAAGCAGGGTCAGGTGGAAGAGGACCATGGGTAATGTAGGCAGACGCACAGGATCATGGGTAATGTAGGCAGGCATACAGGATCATAGGTAATGTAGGCAGATGCACAGGATCATGGGTAATGTAGGCAGACGCATCAGGTGCCCTCAAGAGGGTGGGATGGGGCGACGGCAGCGAGGTACTTGTGCCGCTCCCTACATCTCCTCCCTTATTACTTATAAAAATGGGAGTATGGCAGGCCTTGTGAAGACGGCGCCTGTCTTGGGTCATGGACTCCATATGTGAACCCGACCAAGCCTTACCCGTCATGGGCCTGCAGGACAGCAGTTGGTCCTGTGCCTGTCTTAGGCGGCTGGTGGTGTAGTACAAATGTCCAAGTTGCTCATCTCTGGCTGCCCGTCTAGTGCCTCAAGGCATCTGGGCCACATCATCATTATGGGCCATTTATGGGAATCGTTTCCCAATAAGTTTGTTGTTCTGCCATCTCCAATTGATGATAATGTACCTGAATGGGCTTTGCCATGAATGCGTCAATTCTATCCTTAAGAAGCCTCATGATCATATGGAATATGCAAGGGCCAACAGTTAGAAATAACAATAAGGCAGCTAGGGGTCCCAGAAGGGGGGCAATATAAGGGAAGAGGCCCCCCCACATGGAGGAGAAGGGGCTAGTAGCCATTTGTTGCCAACGTTGTCAGAGTCGATCTTCTAGTTCTTGGAGTTTTCCACGCACAAGGCCGGACTGGTTGACATAAAAGCAGCACTTTTCCTGTAAGGCAAGACAGATCCCTCCCTGTTCTGTTCTGAGTAGGTCTAGTCCTCATCTATTTTGTAGGATGACCTCTGCCAAGGAGTCTAGTTGATTTTGGAGAGGCTGTATAGTGAAGGATAAGGCTTGAACATCTTCAGACAGCTGGTTAGATAAGTCAGAATATTTGTCTAGGGCAACGGCAAGGCCAGCAGTCCCTGTGGTCCCTGTGGCTACAGCACCAGTGAGGCCCATTTCCACCAAGAGCATTAACATTACTGCTCTTTTTTGGCGGCCAGCAATATAATCATATGTTGGCACTGGGATAGGTTGGTCACCTGGGACAATATCTACGTCGGGCAGGAGGGAAGCGGTCATGCATATACCTGTCCAGTTGGATGGAAGACAAGTATAGGCTCTATTATTATCGCAGACAAAAATGCATCCTGTTGGGGGGCACAGGGGGCCAATATGATTGATAAATGAGACACAGGTGGTGGACAGGAGATGGCCCATATCTATAAGGGTGGAATCATTTTGAAGAGAGCCCTGTAGGCAGGTAATGGATATGTTAGGTGTTATCAATGGCTGGACCAGAAATGATTGGGAAGGTCTACAGGTGAGATTATGTGGGTCATGAAGGGAGTCAATCGTTGAGTTGGAGAGGATGGCTAAGGGGATAGGAGTGCCTAAGACCATACATAACCAGCAATCCTGCTCTAAAGCAGGGTTAGTGAGATTAAGTACATGGTGAGTGGCTGAAAGGATATCATAAGTTTGTGGGTCTAAATCCACGCCTCGTGATTTGGGGAGAGCTAATGGATGATAATTGATTTTTTGGGACACATTGTCTTTGATTTCCTTTAACCTTTTTTCAACAAAAAGTTCTCTTATCTTATCTTGAGGTCCTCCTCCATCAGAGATATGGATAGGGGCAACCTGGTGCCAGCATACTGGCTTATTAATTGTGCCTTGGCATGTGGCTTGGGCATACTTAGAATTACTGAGGACTTGTGGGTTGGAGGACCAATCGCCCCCAAAATACCCTGCATTGGGCCTCTTTAATATGGCTGTGAAGTAGGTTTGATTATTAGGTCCTTTGCAAGTACTCACAGTATCATAACAAGAGGAATGCATTGTCTGATAATAGGACTTGCATTCACTGGGGCATGGCTCTAGCTGGTTTTGTGGCTTTGGCACTAAGGAAGGCTTGTGGGCACATTGCCAGACTGATTTCGTGCCACCTGTGACAGTAGGTTGGGAAACGAGATATGCCATCTTGTTTCCACAATCTACTTGCTGTAAGTATACATGAAGGTGGGTATTGCGTACCTGCATGCCATAACTTTGCCTTGTTTTACCCCTAACCTCTAGGGTGAGACCATTATTGAACCAAGCATTGGTGTCTCCCCCTTTGCAATCACAAGGGTTACCATACAGTGATTTAAGCAGATCTTCTCTTGAAGGGGGAGGCCCAAATCCACCATTAGTCAAGGGTGGTCCAAGGAGAAGGCTGAGTAGGCAGCATAAGGCTCCGGGAAGTTGTGTCATCTGTAAGAGAGCACAGGGGGTTGTGCCTCAGGAGAGGATGTTATTCCTGGGCGCCGTCTAAAATCTTGGAGGAGGGATTGTCTATTTGCTTTACAAGTCATTCAGGCAGCCATCTAGCTCCTTTGTCTTGCTTAGAATAAACACAGACTGAGCCTTGCCCCCAGATGAGAACAGGGTCAGGGCCATTCCAGGAGTTAGTTAGTGGATCTTTCCATAATACTGAGGCAAACTGTGTTTGCGTCTGTGTATGCCAAAAGCGAGATGCCGCAGAACAGCCTAAAGTATCTAGGGATAAAAAGTTTAAAATGAAAAGGGCATGTGAAAGGATATTTCTGGGGGGCCCCCGAGTAGGGTACCATGTTCCCCCTTTTATTTTATCTATAGTGGACTTAAGAGAACGATGTGTGCATTCAACAATGCCTTGTCCTTGAGGACTGTCAGGTATACCTGTTGTATGAAGAATATTAAGGCACTTACAAAGTTGAGCAAAAGAAGCACTCATATAACCAGGGCCATTGTCAGTTTTGAGTTGTTGGGGACACCCCAGAGTAGAGAGAGCCAATAGCATATGGGCTATTACATGTTTAGTAGCTTCTCCAGGTAGATGGGTAGTGCAGGAGGGACAGTTCTTAACAATTTGTTGGGCTTGTTCTTGGGTAATTTTATGGAGGAGACGGAAGGTTTGGGCATTGAGGTGGTGTAGATGATGAGCCCGTTGTGCCTCAGACACCCTGGAGTCATCCATAGACTCAGAGTGGGTCATGAAGACCTGCATCCATGTGGTGACATCAGCCAGATGATTTACCTGAGCAAGGGGACCCGGAAGGCCGGAATGAGCTCATAAGTGGCCAATAAAAAACTTGTGACGGTGAAGCCGAATCATATCTTGTAGCTGTTTGAATAGATTTGCAGCTGAAGAGGTATGACCTATAGTGGCAACAGTTTCTAATAATGGAACAGACTGAGCAAGGTAGGCACTATCCGTGAATAAGTTGAAGGACTGTTCAGGTTAAGTGGTAAAACTGCAAGAGTAGCCTGTAGTTCTGCCAGCTGTGCAGAAGATGTCCCTGGTTGGAGAGTAGTGATGCTACCTCGGGTTACCTAATGGCTTTTCCAGAAGAGGAGCCATCAGTAAATACCACTAGGGCATCAGAAAGGGGTTGGGAAGCCGTGATCTTGGGAAAGACAAATGGGTGACGATTAGCAAAATCAATTAACTTATTTGGGGGGTAATGATTGTCGATGGTCCCTGAGAAGGAGGCTAAAGCAATAGGCTATGCCTCAGTGGTCTGAAGTAGCCAGTCCACTTGATCGTTGGTGAGGGGCTGAATAATGATATCTGGCTCTCTACCAAAATAACATTTTCCTAGTTTTCTGCCTTGAATTATTAGGTCAGAGACTGCTTTGTAGTAGGGTAATAACACCCTTTTTGGAGAGACTGGCAAATGAAGCCACATGAGGGGGGCTTGTTGCCAGAACACTGCTGTAGGGGA
>PVJX010022549.1:0-30397 GCA_004027295.1 Dolichotis patagonum
TCTTGTTTAATTTGAATTAATATTTCAGTTTTGGTCCCGCTTACGAGGTCTTGAATATATCTCTTTATGTCCGCTAATGCTGTGTTTGATGTTGCATTTTTGCTGCCCTCAGTCTCTTTTGTATTTACCTCTCCTGGATCAATGTTCTCAGGGTTGGGGGCTGGGAGTGTTTTCTTATTTCTCCCTTTCGTCATGTTTTCGGTTCCTTCCATGCAAGTGTACAGTGTAATTCCCAGACCCTTTTCTTGTTGTTTAAGGCTCCTCTAGAGGGCGCAGAGAGCTTTAGCCCTCTTCAATAGGTTATCAGAGATTAGAGTTCACCCAGGGGCAGTGTGCAGTAGCTCCTCCGTTCTGGGCCAGTCTACTTTTGCAGGGCTTCACTGCATCAGTGTTCACTGATCTCAGGGAAGTAACTGGGTCCCCACCAGGGGCGTGGCCTAGTCCAAGTAGATTCCACCAATCTGCTCACCGAGGGGAGTAACCAGCTGAAGCCACTTCCTTATGGAGTTAGGGCTGTCCTGCCCAAATCCAACATGTGGTCCAGTCAGTTTCCCCTTTCCTGTGGGAGGGTCTTATTCCCATCACTCACCACATCCCTGAGAACTGCTGGACTGTCCAACTCCGACTTCAGCACGGCTGTGGTGGGAATTCATGGTGCCTCGGTCCCGGCGAGCTGCACGCCGGGCTGTTCAGCTCCGCGATCCGGCGGCTCAAGCCAGTCGCTTTGGTGCGGATCGGTTGTTCAGGTCGGGCGGAATTCAGGCGGCTTGAGGAGGGCACCGTGCTCGCTGATCTTATCTTCACTAATAGTAGCCCTAGGACCTCATATTCGAGCGGGTTTTTGTGCTTTAGTTTCTTTCTGGGTTGTGAGAGTCTATCTCTCTGCTTGGGTCTCTCCAGGGTGTTTTATTCTTGCATTTGAGCTGTCTCTCTCAGAGAGGGTCTCTCTCCTGCTATCTACCAGTCCACCATCTTGTCTCTACATGTGTGACAGCTTTAAAAATTAAAAAAAAATATATTTCACTAGAGTTTCTTATTTTTTTCTCTTTAAAATCATTGCCTCATGGATTCTACCAAAGATATTTTGAGGAAATAAAGCACATGAGGCTTCAGGTCACCCTCCCTATCTTAAACTGACATGTTTCCTTTTTTATTTTTATTTCTTAAAGCTCATGGGAATCCCAAACATGGTTTAAATTACTGATTTCTGCAAATGAAAACTATTATTATTTTCATTTTTTATTAGTGTTTGTTTATAATATATAATGATAACATTCCTAATCCAGAGTTGATATGTGTGTATAACACATCTTAATTCTTTTTCTAGACTTCTTTCCTTCGGCTTTATCCTCCTTTTTCCATCTCTTAGTCCCTTTTCCTTTTGCAGCAAAAAGGTCTATCTTCCCCTTTTCTTATTATCTGTCTTTTATTTTGCTGTTTATGTTTTGGAGTTCTCATGCAAGAGAAACCATGATGTTAAAGATTGCATGTCATTAATTTAGTTCATTTAACATTATGGTGTTAAGGTACATCCTTTTTCCTCCAGATGACTCGGGTTTATCCTTTTTAATGGCAAAGTAATACTCCATTGTGTATAAGTACCAGTTATTTCTTGACAGATATGTGGGTCACTTCTGAGATTTAGCTATTATTAATTGTGCTATTATAAATATGAGTATGCATGTATCCCTATAATTGATATGAAAGCTTTAAAAACATTCCTTTTGAGAGACTTCCATTCCTTCCTGGGAGCCAAAGTTGCGTGAGGGATTCCCAGTGCATGGGGGAAGCTTTGGAACATCGCTCCCAGCTGGTAAGACCCTGCCCAACATCCAAAATCACCGGAAGACACACAGGAGGTCCGCCTGGGCCTAACTGGACCACGCCTAGAGACCTCCATTCCTTCCCAGGTGCCGAAGGTGCATGAAATGATTCCCAGTGCATGTGGGAAGCTTTGGAACATCACTACCAGCTGGCAGTATTCTGCCCAACATCCTAAATCACTGGAGAATGCACGGGAGGTCCCCATGGACCTAACTGAGCCATGCCCGGAGACTTCCATTCTGTCCTGGGAGTCAAAGGTGTGCTAGGTGATTCCCAGCGCACAGGGGAAGCTTTTGAACATCGCTTAAAACCCAGAAATATAGGAAAATGACAAAATGAAAGAGCAAAATGCAATCTCAAACTGCCAGCCCATCCCCAGAAAGCCTAGGAGATGTGGACATAGAAGAAAATTCCTGAAATTCCTGAAATGATAACTGAAGTAAAGAAACAACTCTGGGACACTATAAAAGAACTCAGATCAGAAATAATCTTCCAGGTAAAAGAAGAAATGATAATGTAATGAAGGAAATGCTGAACACATCTAAAGAAGACATAGTTTAAAAATTAGAGCAGCAGTGCAAAAAAATGGAAACCCTGAATGAACCATAAAAGAAACAAACAGAATGCATGAAGCAGATTCAAAGAGAAATACAGGAAATCAAAAATTCCATTGAAAGTTGGCAAAACCACCTCACTGAAAGTTAAGACAGAATTTTAGAACTTGAAGACAAGATTGCAGCTAGTGAACAGGAAAGGAAAAATCTTTTAAAAATAACAAGGAATCAGGTAATAACAATTCAACAGCTGCAAGATGATGCAAATAAAAACAACATAAGATTGATAGGGATAAATGAAAAAGAAGGTGACAACACAAATGATATCAAGAGGCTATTTACAGAAGTAATAGCTGAAAATTTCCCAAACATGAGAATGGAAACTGACATACAGATCAGTGAAGCATATAGAACTCCAAATAATCATAACCAAAATTAAACTACACCTAGATATATAATAATTAACATCCCAGAAATCCAACAGAAGAACAATATTAAAAACTGTTAGAAGAGACAGATCACCTATAAAGGAAAGGCTATCAGAATCACAGCAGACTTCTCAACACAAACAATGAAGTCAAGAAGAGCATGGAGTGACATATTTCAGATCCTAAAGGAAAACCACTTCCAACCCAGACTGACATACCCTGCAAAACTGTCCTTCAAAATGGATGGATAAATAAGATACTTGAAAGAACAGCTGAAGAACTTCATGACCACCAAACCAACCCTGCAAAGAATACTGAAAGACATTCTAGATAGACACAGGAAAAATCCACTAAGCAAGGCAGACAATTAAACAGACTGGAAAGGTAAAGAAGCAACAGCAGAAAGATAATGTCAAAAATAAACCAATATATAGCAGTTATAGCCATTAATGTAAATGGCCTCAATTCAACAATTAAAAGAAACAGATTGGCATAATGGATCAAGAAACAACATCCAATCATATGCTGTCTACAAGAAACCCATCTAACCCAAAGGAAACTCATAGACTGAAAGTGAAAGCATGGAAAACAATACTTCATGCAACAAGAACCCCCCAAGAAAGCAGGGGTAGCTATTCAGCATTTAGAGACTTGGCATCCAACCTTGTAACACTTCTCATTTGTTCAGTGCAATACTACATAGAAAGTAGTTTCAGAATTTCTACACCCATAGCTTTTATTGGAGAATTCTATGATAGGCTCCAAAGGTCCTTTTACTTCTCCTAGAGAGTAGGTTTTCCTTCTCTCTGAGTCAGTATATTGGTAGTATAATGGGGTAGGTGTTCTTGTGATTAGGTTATATTACATGATATAATGAACTTTAAGAAAAGAGTATTACCTTCTGTGGGTCCAGCCTAATCAGGTGAGAACTTAACAATATGACTCTGGGCAAAAGAGAGTTTAAGTGCAAGAAAGATTTAATATGAGGGAGTACTTACTGCTGCATTTGAGATGGAATCAGAACTATCGAGTGTTGAATTTGACTGATAGCTAAGAATATTTCTAAGCCAAGTATTGTGAGAGTGCTGCTTGATATCATCTCTCTGCTAAAAGTATAAGAGAAGAAAAATGAGTTGAAGATAATCTTGTAAAAGAAAACAAAGATTAGATGATTTAATTACTTTTTAACCTATCCAGATGGCAAAGAATGCTGACATAAAGAAAAAAGAAGTTGATTCTTAAAGTGTGGTATACAGGAAAAGCCACCAGGTGTGGTGGCAGACACCTATAATCCCTCTACTGAGGAAGCTAAGGCAGGAGGATTGCTATGAGTTCAAGGCCAACTGGGGCTACATAGGAGTACAAGACCAGCCTAAACTACATAGGGAGACCGAATGTCAATAAAACCAAATCAAACCACCAACAACAAGGCCAACAACTGTTAGGGTTTTCTGATGCAATAGAGAAGCAAAAGGAAAGAAAAAGTAGCCTTTATTGAGGATGTGGAGAAGAGCGCACCACTCATGGGGCTGGGTATTCTCTTCTGCCAGAGACAAACATGACGGGAAGTTTTATGATCTCTAGGCTGGATCTACAGAAGGTATGACTTCCGGTGGAAGCAGCACTTGGGGGGGCGGATGTTGATGAGGTGTGAGGAACTGATTGGAAGTCTCTTTGCATGCACGGGAAAGGAAAGAGGAAGTTGTAATCAGGGCTGAAGGGGAATGAGGAGGAAGTGGTTGCTAGGGTAAATGTTGTTTTTGCTTTGGTCTTCTGCCATGTTAGACTACTGCCATAGTGTCCAATAATTTATACTAGGGTAGAAAATTTTCAACAACAACAAAATGAAAAGCCAATGATGTGGCTGTATAATGTTAGAAAAACTAAAAGTCTGAATATTTGGCAGCATATGCTCACTTTCAAGAAGTTAAGGGTATCTCACAGATCTTAATCAAACTAGGTAATTTCTGGGAATCTCAAGGTTCTTGTCCTCGGCCAGTTGAACAAGAGATATAGACACAGACAACATTGTTTTGGAAACATTTTTTAGTATGGCTTTTGTCTAATGGAGTTTGAGCATGAAGATTTTCCTTTGTTAACTTTGAAGATAGATCCATGTGACAAGGAATATATAAAACTTCTGGAAATCAAGAGTAGCTCACAACTGACAGCAAAGAAATGAACTTGTGTGAGTTATACAAGCCACAAAGTATTGTATTCTCCCCAGAACCTGAAGGAGCTGGGAGGGAGGGAGATTCCACTGGCCTCCAGAAGGACATATGCCATGGCCATATTTTGATTTCAGTATATGAGACTCTCAGGAGAGACTCCAACCACATTGTGACTGGACTTCTGATCTATGCACATAGTAGGCAATACATTTGGAGTGTTTAAAACCCCCAATTTTATGGTAATTTTCTATATAGCAATAGAAAATAAATATAATTTTGCAGAAACCTAGTATACTAAGTAATAATAGTCTCTGCGGAAGTTGTAGGGATCATGATAAAGCTTAAGAGTAAGGATTAGCTTTAGGTAAGAGAAATGCTAATTTTGCATTGCAAATGGAAAGGTTAAGGATGGGCTCATATGCATGGTTGCTTACAGGTGGTGGGCTCAGAATGGAGATGGAAACTATCATCATCTCTTGGCAGTCATTTCCTAGTTTTGTGTTGGAAGGATTTGGGATGGGGCTTTCAGTGGCTTTGTGAAAATTTACAGTACTGTTGACAGTTGTGAGGGAAAAAGTGCTAGAATTGTGGAAGCACAAAGGGCTGCATCATGTAAAACTGTAGAGTATTATTCTGTATATTCACACATAATATTGTTGAGTTTTACTCATGACCCTTTATAAATGGGTCCAACAGAAGTACACTCCAGTTTATGTTGAGAAAGTGGTTGAATTTAGGATATTGAAAATAAAAAGAATTAAGGAACTGAAAGAGAGGTGGTTGAATAGCCAATAAATTTAATATCTATAGCCTGTCATTGATGGTGAGCCTTTTAGAACTTTCAATGATACAAACAGCCTGCTACAGCACACATGGCAATAGGTTCACCACCACTGGCCTAGGACATATCTGGTGATAAAAATTCTTCATAAATCAGTAAATATGAAGAGTTCATGATTTCAGAAGAGGAACCATTTACAGTGATAGCAGAATTAGCCATAGTTAGGGATGCTGAAATATGGAGTTGACTAGGTCAAAGAAAAGTGGAGTTTTTTCTTTGATGTGTTCAACAATATTAACATTTCCCAGATTCTCAAAAATTAGAAGGATGTGGACTTTAGGGTCCTTGGTTCATGGAAAGAAATGACTAATGTACTGAGGATTTATACCAGTGGCAAGCACGAGGTCATGAGTTCGATCCCTGTTACAAGAAAGAAAGAAAGAAAGAAAGAAAGAAAGAAGAAAGAAAGGACTAATGTGATAAATTAAAAGAGGGATTGGTGAACTACAACCTGTAGGCCAAACATAGCTTCTACTCCCTTATCCTTCTCCATTTTTGGGGCTGCTGGAGATTGAATCTTAGGGCCTTACACCTGCCAGGTAAGTGCTCTACCACTGAGCTATATTCCAGCCCTCTACACTGTTTTTGTAATTAAAAGTTTTAGTAGAACACAGCCTTGTCCATTAATTTACTGTTGTTTATGGTTCCTTTTGCACTTCAGTGGTTCACTTGAGTATTTTTAGCAAACACCAGGTGACTCATGAAGCCTAAAATACTGTCTTTATAGACTAGTACACCAATTCTTGAATTAAAGCTATGCCGTACTCCCTAGCAAAATGTGTTCCCACCAGAGTTTTCTGACAATTTCAGGAGATTTGATGATTCTTGAAAACTCGTGGGTGTACTCTGGCCAAGAACTTTGGGATCAGAGTTCACCATATATTCCCTAGTGCATTTCATCTCTTCATAGGAGTTGGCTCTATTAGCTCTTCCTACCAAAGGCTTCCTACCAACGTACTTTTGTAATGTGAGTCCTTCTGTGTCTACAAATGACATACTAGCAGGGTGGTTTTATAGCTGCTGTCACTAGGGCAGCTGCAGAAGTATGGACATTTTAGTACAGCTCAGCATATCTCTTTATGTCTGCCTGCCTTGTCTGTCTGTCTCTATCTTGTGTCATTATCTGTCTTTGTCTCTGTCTCTGTTTCCATGTGTATCCGTGTGTATGTGTGTGTGTGTGTGTGTGTGTGTCTGTGCGTGTGTAGGAAACCAGTGTTGGTCATACATAATTAAAATGTTTGCAAAGTGCAGTATATTATGAGAAACAAATAGTTGTTTCTTCTAGGCTATTTCCACTTAGGACTTAAATAAAGGAAGACCTCCCTCAGCCTGCCCTAGGACAGCCTATATTTAGATAAAAGGGGAGAAAAAAACTTAGTTTATTTGTAGGAAAAGTGTTTTAGTCACTAACTGTTCTTTAATAGGTGTCACTTTAAAATTTTTTTCCACTACTGTTAGCCATGGTTCTGAATCTGTTTAGATCTATTTAAGAATCCTTAGTTGAACTTCATTTTGTTATGACTAATTTTTTTCATTGTTTTAACATAGGGCACTTAACATTCCCTTTGCCTTTGTCATGTTCTGTCTTTACAAACAAAAAACAACATTCACAATCTTGCAGAAATGTATATGTATATATTTTTTCAATTTAACCTGTTTGTGTATGGTTTTTTTTTTTTTTTTTTTTTGGTACTGGGGATCGAACTCACGACCTTGCACTTGCCAGGCAGGCACTTAAGCCGCTGAGCCAAATCCTCAGCCCTTGTGTATGTTCTTATTCAGAATATTCAACAGTTAAGGTGTTACTTTACCTGAACATCTTCTATAATAGGGGTATGTTTTAAATCTTTTTTATTCTAACGTGCTGTTTCAACTCTAATCAAGTATCAGTAAAAGATCTGCTTTCTGAGGTCTCCCTCCCAGTCAACCATGGGCTGGGTGAGATGTTGGAATGAAGAACAGGAAGTAAGGCTCTAAAGCTGGAGCAATGTAGCAGCAGTCTGTAAAGTCTCCCTGAGTCTGAGAGTGAGGAGAAAGAACTGGTAAACTAGGAGCTAACTGGGAAGTAAGCAAACTGTGCCAGATGAAGAGGGAAACAGTGACGTCAGTGGAGCTGGAGCTGAGGTAAATGGAGGAGGAGAATGAGAGTGGGAAGTAGGGTGTCAGATTGGGAAAGCTAGGACAGGGTAGGATCTAAGTCCTCACAGGCTGGGCATCTCTTGGATTACTGGAGTGTTCCTTTTATTGCAGAATGAAGTATTTTCCTAGCACTGAGATATTTAATAGTGAGATCAGATACTATTAACTGCCACTCATTAAAAATTTTTTTGAACACTTAACAGATGCATTTCTGTTTTTGAAAGAGATTAATAGGATCCTTGGCAATCTGATAGATTTTAATGAACAAATCATAATTTTTTCTCAGATTTTAGGTGCATAAAACTGAAGTGAATGTAACTCATTTCTCTATGCTGGCTGCTCTGCTATATCCAAAGTTCAGGTGTCGGTTTCTGTGATACTGTAATTCTCAGCAGCATTTGACACATTTGATGAGTCTCCTCTTTGAAATGTCTTCACTTGACTTCCAATTTACTGTCCTCTTGTGGTTTTCCTCCTGTCTCACTGAATCTTTCTTCCTTCCCTCCCTCCTTTTCTTCAATCTTTACTTCCTTTTTACTTTTTCTATTATTCAAGACTCATTGTTGAGCCCTTTTTAGTATTTATACTTGCTCCTTGATTGCTATTATTTGGTTAAATGACTTTAAAAACTGTATGTACATGTTGATAATTTGCAAACTTATAGTTCTTGTTTGGTGTTGTCATCTGTTGAATATTAGCGACTACTCACTTGATCAACTCACTGGGACTCATATATTAAATACTTCAGCCTATCTTGTCAAAAAAGGAAATTGTGATTTTTTTTCCTAGACAGTTACTTCTGCAGTTGTCTTTATCTCTGTAAATGACATTTTCATTCATCAGTTGATGAAGACAAAAACCTGTGAGTTACACTTGCCTCCTATCTTTTCCTCTTAGCTTTTCCTTGCTTCGAAAAGCACATTTTATGAATAAAGTGGTTTAAACAATTATATGTAGGTTTTGTATGAAGATATTTTCAAATCAGTTGAGTAAAGTGTGATTGCTGATTGTATATATCCTCAGAATATATTTATCTTTGTTATGGCACTACATAGCAGTTTTACAAAGTAGCTGTGGGGGAAGGGGATGCATATGAATCACCAGTTGTTTTAGTTGAAACGACTGTCCTTTATTGAATTACTTTTGGGTCTTTGTCAAATATCAATTGATGATATTTAATAGGAAATCAGTATATTCACAGAGTATGGAATACAACATCCAGAAAATGTAATTCGTTTAATCATGTACAGATTAGAAAGCTAGCAGGTTTATATTCAAAGCAGTGGCGTATTTAGAGTAATATTTTTAAAAAGATTGCATTGATTGCTAAAGGGAATACATGAGGTAAGAGTGAAAATAAGAGTCTAGTGATAATCTGTGATAATACATATTAACTGGTATAAATTCAAAAACTAATATTGGATCATAAATTCAAAAACTTTTGGTAGAGTTTTTGGGGTCTTCCAAGTAGGGTATCATTTCATCTGCAAATAATGATAGTTTAACTTCTTCATTTCCTGTCTTTATTCTTTGTTTCTTTATCTTGTCTAATTGCTGCAGCTAAAGTTTCTAGGACTATGTTGAATAAGAGTGGAGACAGAGGACATCCTTGTCTTGTTCCTGATTTTAAAGTGAAAGATTTCAGTTTTTGTCCATTTAGTATGATGTTGGTTGTTGGCTTGTCATAGATGGCTTTTTTCAGATTGAGATCAAGACCATCTATTCCAATTTTCTGTAGGGTTCTTATCATGAATGGGTGTTGGACTTTGTTAAAATCTTTTTCTGCATCTATTGAGATGATCATATGATTTTTGTTCTTGGCTCTATTAATATGATGTATTACATTTATTGATTTGCGTATGTTGAACCACTCCTGAATTCCTGAGATGAATCCCAGTTGATCATAGTATACAGTCTTTCTGATGATTTGCTGCAGTCTGTTTGCCAGTATCTTATGGAGTATTTTTGCATCAATGTTCATTAGGGAGATTAGCCTGTAATTCTCTTTCTTAGTTGGGACCTTCTCTGGTTTTGAAATCAGAGTAGTGCTTGCTTGCAGGAATGAATTTGGGAGTATTGCTTCCCTTTCAATTTCATTAAAGAATGTGAGAAGTAGTAGTATTAGATATTCTCAAAATTTCTTGTAGAATTCAGCAGTGAATCCATCAGGGCCTGGGATTTTCTTTGTTGATAGGCTTTTATTACATCTTTGATTTCATTTATTGATATTGGGTTACTTAGGATTTTTATATCTTCTTGATTCAGCTTTGGTAATTCATATGTACTTAGGAATCTGTCCATTTCTTCTGTATTTTCCATCTTATTAGAATACAAGATTTCAACGTAGGTGTAGGTGATTTTCTGGATTTCTGCAGGGTCTGTTGTAATTTCTCCCTTTTCATTCTTAATTATGTGGATTTGAGTCTTTTCTTTCTTTTTTGATAAGATTGGCTAAGGGTTTGTCAATTTTATTTAATCTTTCAAAGAACCAACTCTTTAATTCATTAAGTCTTTGTATTTTTTTTTAGTCTTCAGTGTGTTAATTTCTGCTCTGATCTTTATAATTTCCTCAGTTGTATCAACTTTTGGTTTAGCTGGCTCTTTTACTATAAGTTTGAAGTTCAACATTAAGTTGTTTATATGTGCTTTCTCTATTTTCCTGATAATGGGTATGTACTGCTATAAATTTCCCTCTTAAGATTGCTTTCATTGTATTCCAAAAGTTCCAGTTTGTTGTATTGTTGTTATCTTTCAACTGCAAAAACCGTCTAATTGCTTCTTTAATGTCATCTGTGACCCATTGGTTGTTCATTAAATGGAATATTTAATTTCCATGTGTTTATGAAGTTCTTGTGGTTTCCTTTGGCATGGATTTCCAATTTCATTGCACTGTGGTCTGATAGTATGCATGGGATAATTTAAATTCCTTTGCATTTACTTAAGCATGTTCTGTGAGCCATTATATGGTCTATTTTGGAGAATGTCCTGTGTGTAGCTGAAAAGAATGTGTATTCTGATGTTTTGGTGTGGAACACTCTATAGACATCTATTAAGTCCATTTGCTTAAAAGTTTGATTTAATTGTAATATTTCATTATTGATTTTTATGTCTAGGTGATCTGTCTTTTTGTGACAGCAGGTATTGAGGTCTCCCAATACAATTGTATTAGGGCTTATTTGGTTTTTCTTGCTTGTTAGTAATTGTGTTATATAGTAGCAATTGTGTGTGTGTGTGTGTGTGTGTGTGTATATATATATATGCATATATATTTATGATTGTTATCTCTTTCTCTTGGATTGTTCACTTTGCGAGGTTGTAGTGACTTTCTTTATTTTAATCAGTCTTGACTTGAAATTCACTTTGTCTGTAAATAGAATAGCTATCCCTGCTTTTTTCTGGGTTGCTATTGTATGGAGTATTCTTTTCCATCCTTTGACTTTCAGTCTATGAATTTCTTTTTGAATTAAATTTTTTTAATGCAGCATATTGTTGGATCTTCCTTCTTGATTCATTCTGGCAGTTTGTGTCTTTTGACTCGTGAATTGAGACCATAACATTGATGGTTATAACTGATATGTATTGAATTATCCTTATCATATTATTTTCCTGTTTTTGCCTTTTTTGTTGTTGGTTTTTTTTCTTTTTATCAGTACTGGGGATCAAACTCACCACTGTGTGCTTGCAAGGCAGGCACTTATGCCGCAGAGCTAAATCTCCAGCCCCTATTTTCCTGTTTTTGGCTCACCCTGCCTATTTTTCCTTCCCTCTAATTGTTTGCCTTCCCCAGTGGATTTCTTCTGTTGGGGTTCAGTTCGTGGAGTTGTGGTACTTATTATCTCTTTCTAGAATGTCCTTCAGAACATTTTGGAGTCCTCTTTTGGTGGTCATATTGTTCTTTGCCATGAAAGTATTATTTCTCCATCAATTTTGAAAGATAGTTTTGCGGGGTACATTAATTTGGGTTGCAAGTTGTTTTCCTTTAGAACTTGGAGTACTTCACTCCAAGCTGACTTTGACTTTTTCAGTCAAAGTCAGTTTGTGCTGAGAAGTCAGCTGTGATTCTGATGGGTGATTTGTTTCCTTTATAGGCAATTTGTTTCTTTTCCCTAACAGCTGTTAAAGATTCTGTTGTTGTATTGAATTTCTGGAATCTTGTCTATGATATGCCTGGATGTAGAATTTTTTTAAGTATTGCTAATTGGAGTTCTATGTGCCTCAATTAATTGTATGTCAAATTCTTCTTCTCTATCAGGCAAGATTTCTGTCGTGATATCTGTGAACATTTTTAAAATATCATTTGTGGTATCTCCTGCTTGTTCACTGACTTCAATTAATCTTAAATTATTCTTCTTTGTCTCATGTAGCAGCTCCTGGATTGATTTCTCATATAGTCCCTTGCTAGTTTTGAGAAATTTTTCTTTTCCTGGTCACTAACTGCAAGCCTGTGTTCAGTATCTAAGATCCTGTCCTCACATTGGCCTAATCTGCTTCAAATACTTTCAATCCAGTTTTTATTCTCCTGGATACGTACGTGCTTGAATCTGCTTTATGAATTCCATTTGTTTCCTATGCTGTGCTTCCATAATTTGCTTAAGCTCATCTATTTTTTGGTCTGCGTCTGCTCTAACATCACTAAGCATGGTGTATATTTTGGTAATCTCTGTAGTTATTTGAGAGATTATTTCTGATTTCATTTTTTCTAGAACCTCAATCAATTGGTCTGTTGTTTCTACTTCAGAGACTTGGTATGGGGCTTTTGGAATGTACCACCTCATTGCCCTCTGGGTTTGCCTTTGGTGAACTGGATGTCTGAGGTTGCATCTTGTTTAAGTGTCTTCTCATTTCTACACTTTTTAATTTTAATTCCTGGGGTGATGCTTGTAGGTTGCCTATGGTGGGTTGCTTTATTGTATTTAAGACCCTTAGGTGATGATTACTTCTCTGACATATCTTCTAGGTATAGCTAGTTTTTGGGTTTTGAGTCTGTTGGAAGACCTTACCTCTTCTGTTTGTTGGAGATGAGAAGTTGTTACTTGTTTGGCCTAGTCCCTGGTTCTTTGGCACTGTGCCACAATATTTTCTTTGACCCTTAGTTAATCTCAGTCATGGATTATCAGGGCCAACAGCTGTTTAGAATAATTATGTCAATTTTGGCTGTAGTGGTACCAATAGCATCAAATAGCCTATAAAACAACAAACTGAGCTAACCTTTAATTTGCAACTTTTAACTGTATGAACTAGATTTGTGATTATGTAACAAAATATATAACAAACCAGATAATTATATATAATATATAAGTCAGTAATGTATTAGTTTCACCCTTAGTGTTAAGATTTAAAATGGATTAAGGAGAGAATACAGAAGTGGAAAAAGAGAAAGAGATTGCAAGTAAGGTTGGAGGACAAAGGTAGATCTTGCCAACTTGGGGAAACTGGTTCAAAAGACTGAAGGAAAAGAGAAATGGAAGTGATAAAAGGAAGAACAGAGCAGAACCACACCCATAAAGAGGTTAGGAACTATTCTCATAAAAAAAATAATGAAAGAGAAAAAGAGAACAGAACAAAACAAAACAAGGAAACAAAAATAAGAAAAAGAAAAACAAATAGTCCACTTTCAGGATTCTCTCTGGGTTTGCTAGTAGACAGCCTGTTGAGATAGAGTCCCAAATTGTGCCACCGTCTCCCAGCAAGCCAGTAGTTGTTTTATGTTGGACTAGTATATAACCTTAGCAGGACTGCCCTGAGACCATACTCATTGGGGCTTGCCACAGTCTAAGCAATTTCCATGGGTCTGCACCCAGTTAGGAGCTGTTGGAGGAATCCAGCAGCAGTTCTGGTTCTGGGCTTATCCAGCCAGACTCCAAAATGGCTCTCAGCCAATTGCACTCTTCCATAGGAGTACTGAGTCCTCTGCTTTCACCACCAGTGAGTGCAGTCCACGTCCTCTGCTTCCCTCCACTGCCACGTCTCTGCAGAGGCCTCTGGGATCGCAAGCTGCAGCCATCACCACTGTGACCATGGGTTCCCAGATTCAAACAGTTCCTCTTGCACAGTGAGTCCAGCTCAGAGTGCAGGTGCTGCCAGCTACCATGTTCTTCTTCATTGAAGTTTTATTTTTACTCTCTGTGGGCTTCAGTTCATACTTCAGATTTTTCCTGGGTCCAGGGGTTCCTTCCTTCTTGTCTTCCTCATGATGCTATCTATATTCCAGTGTCTGGACGGTAACTCTCAGAGAGTCTGTTTTCTCTGCTGCTTACTGCTCCACCATCTTCTTGGAAGTCTCATAAACTAAAAAAAAACATAGGCTCATAGAAAACTAATAGTGATAAAAAGCAGAAAAGTAGATAGATTTGAGATGTATTTTGAATAAAATTGGCAAGACTAGCTGGTAGATTGAATTCAAATGGTTAGAAATTTTTGGAATTAGGGTTATGGGAATATTAAAGATGATTTTCAGATTTTTACCTGATTTACTGGGAATGAAATTTAAAGTGAATTGTACCTTAAGAAGCGTGATCTCTGTATTGAATCTATTATGTTTGTGATGCCTGTGATACATAGCAGAAATATTAAGTAGATAGTTCGATACGCAAGTCGTGAATTCAAATGTGGAAAATGGAACCCAGACCTTCTACCTAGTCTTTGTAGGCATTGCTTCAATTCATAGCTCCTTACTGCAGGCATATTGTCTCCACCTTTGTGATTTCCATTTGTATCCTATAAACTCAAGAATGTCAGGACTTGACTAGATGCTATTTGAGAATTGGAGATGATCTCCAGACACATGTCTGGGAACTCCAGTTCCAATTCATTCTTTGAAGAGAGGCACTGATATTTTTTTCCCAAGTCATTTTAATTTATACATTTTGCTCCTTTTAACATAGTTTTGCTGAACCCTAGCACAGTAAGAGACACTACCATTATTAGGTTCTTTTCTGCACCACCTGAATATGACTTACTGTATAAAGCCATGCTAGCTGACTTTATTACCTAGAAGAGGTGTGTGTGTGTGTGTGTGTGTATGTGTATCATGCATGTACCCACTTATGTTTGATATGTACTCTGTGGTTGATTTGGTTGTATGTCAGTTTTTATACCAGCATAAGATTAATTTTGTTGTTTTTATTTTCTCTATATTGTGTAAAACCTAATTTTCCAGTCACTTTAGATATTGTTTTCTTTGCTCATATCTTACAGAGATATCGTTGAATGAATATGGTCACCTTTTTTAAAATTTTTTTTCTTTAACCTCTTGTCTTTCCTTTGCTTTTTTTGTAAGTGCTTCCTCTTCTTCATAATTATTTTCCATTGAAGAAAAGTATCATGAGCTTATTATAGTTTTATCTTTTTTGCCCCTGTAAGGGTGGCATGTTATTTTTCTCCCTGTATGTCCTATTTTATTAAGTACCTATTACAGGTAAGCATTGTTGTAATTTTGAGCACGGATTGGGACGATACATGGTTAGATTAAATAAAGTGAAAAATCATGTTGTGAAGTAAAATTTGAATAAAATAAATGTCAGCTTGTGTGTTTTTGAAGGGCGTAAAAAGTTTTAAGTGTGATATGTCGGTTCTTTGTCAGTTTACTTTTGAACATCTCTTATTCGCTCTGTCTTTATTCTTTTAAGGGTCACACAGCAATGCTGCATACTGGCTCATGGCATCCCAAAATAAAGGGAGAATTTATGACTTGTTCAAATGATGCGTGAGTATTTTTTGATAATTTATCTAATACATTCATATCTTTCAGTACTTTTTACCGTTTGTATTATAACATTGTTGGCAGTAGAGTATAAGAATCCTAGTATTTACATATTCTTAAATTTGATTTTAACCCATAATATAAGGTTTATATAGTATGAAAATGAGAGTTGTGATGTCAGTAAAGTTTATCATAGGACACAGTGGATTGATGCTATTAAGTGGATCCAAATTACTTTGATGTTGTGAGTAATAATTTTTACTTTTTTCTAGCAAAGACTAATTTCCATCTGAAAAGAAAATGTGTTTTCCTCTCATCCCATCCAAGTTGGGCTTTTCCTCAACCATAGTTCTATGAAAGGATAAGTGAACTTTAAACAGATTGTCATTATATCTCTTCTTTACCACCTTTTAGAGATGTCTGCTGTGTGATCTTTGCTTAGCCTTTGACTCTGAGATTAGTAATTTGTTATGGGCTGAGCTGCAGAAGATCAGCCCAGATGCCAGGTTCAATCAGGAAATACTGCATACTTACTATGTGTGAAATATACTGTGATTTAAGTCTCTGTTTTCATGGGGCTTATGTTCCAGTGCACATTGCTGTTGGGAGACAGCTAAGGTACAGATACACCAAAAAATAAGTAATATTGTTTTAAGTTGTGATTAGCATTAAGGTTAAACAAAACAAAACAAAACAAAATGCTGAAACAAAAGGATAAATTAAATAGGGGAGAGGGATATATAGGATAGTTACAGAAGACCTCTGAAGAAGTCATGCAAAGAGGGCAGGCACAGTGAATAAAGCTTTCCAAGCCAAAGTGGTGGCATAGAGACCTTGCAATGATAATCTAATATAGTACTTTTAAGGCAAAGGCAGACTGATGTAGTTGACATTTTGTAGGTTGGTAGAAAAGGTGAAGATGACAGGAAATGAGTTTGGAGAAGAAGATAAGGGCCGGACATATAAAGTATTATGGGCTAAGGTGTAAGGGGATAGAATTTAATGATAAGCCAAGCCATTTAAAGAGTACTCAATCTGTACCATATCATTGAAAATTCAGTCAGAGGAATGGGTCTTGGCAGACAGGCAAGAGGTGTGACTTGTTTCATGCAAAGTTTTAGTACAAATGTGCAGAACAGGTCCCAAAGCCTTGCACATGGACTTCTCATGAGAACTCAACAGTTTTCTATAGGATGGCCTACACCTGATGTTAGCCTCAGGAGTTGGAGATATAAAAAGATAGATGCCACTGAGTGGGCTGCTGTGTTGTTTCACAGTAGTGCTCTTAAATGCTATAGAGTATACCTCTCTTCCTACTTTTACTTGGCCTAGGCTCATTCTGCAGAGAGCGAATCTTTTTCTACCTTTAATAAATGTAAAACCTGACCACTTTTTGCACTCATCCTGGCTGATTCTTTGTTCAGGACAGAAAGAACCTAGAAACCCCCTCTAGAAGGAGATTCTAGCACTCCAAACCCCAGTAACGGTCTCTGTACAGTGTGCTAACATTTTCCAATGACATAAGATTGAGTAACAGCCTAATAATAGTTAGCATGAGAACTTACATGAGCCAGCATTGTACAGAACACTTTATAGATGCTAAGCGTGTAAATGTTTTCCTAACCTCAGTGAGGTAGAAAGGCAGTACTGTTATTATGTATTCCAAATGAAAAAACTGATTGTGACTTTCCCAAGGACAAATGATTCTATGTGGCTCAACCAGGATGTGAACCCACTGTAACTGGTTGTCACAAAGATCATGGTTATTGATTTATAGATAAGGTATGGGATAAAAATTCCTTTTATATAAGGAATGGATACAAGATCTCACCTTGTAATGAACACTTTGCAGTATTCTTCTCTTGCAAGAACAAATTCCTTTTATCTTGAAGTTCACCATTGTGTTGTTATCACCATATTATGTGACTGGAAGGAGGATCATGAAGGTTCTCTCCTGATTTGGGTAACTCTTACTGTTTTTTTGAGGCATCAGGTCATGCTGGCTGTGCTGAAAGATTGAGCAATCAAGCCAGTGGCAAATGATATTCAGGCTCAAGGATTTTTACGCACACTCTTATGTTTTGGAGTTTTTGTGGGTCTCCCACACATATTCTGAAGTAAAAATTAGAGGAAAACAGTGTTCTGGGTTAAATCAAAGGTCAATTTTATTTATTTCTAGGATTTCATCAGTGTAAGTAGGACTGGGTTTTACTGTGTACCTATTTCCAAAGTTTCTTGACAATCTGATATTTCTTTGTTCATATACCCTGTTGCTAAAGAGCAGGTGAAGTTAAAAATAGGTGTCAAATAAAGCCTATTTCATCATTTCCTTCCAATGATTTATCTATCTCTTACTTAAAAGTATTTAAACTATGATGGATTTGGTATATAACTTTATTAAAATAAAGATTTAAAAAATGTAGACATTTTATTCTACTTTTTTTTCTCTCCAAATCTGATTTAATCATAGGTTTTTAACTTTGCTAAATACTTTCTCCACCTTCAGTCTATTTAGGTACAGAAGTACTTTAATATATTTTATAATTTTAAAGCGTTTTTGCATTTGGTATTGAATCATACTGAATTGCATTGTCTTTTTAAAAATATACAGATCTATTAAGAAAACTTGTATTTTCTTCAAGATTTTAATTTTGTATTGACAAATGAAAGGGAATTTTTTTCTTGTATTATTTTTTGGGTGGTTCGGAGTCAAGATTGTACTGAGATGAGGATTTTCCCACCCTGTCACTTTCTGTCATGCCTTTTCTTCCTTGGAGCCAACCAGCCATGCACGGAATCCTCTGATACCCCTGAGCCAAAATAAACCTCTTTCCTTTAAGTTGTGGGTTTCTGGTATTTTGTCCCAGCCATGTCATAGTATTGTTATATATATATATATATATATATATATATATATATATATATATATATATATAAAATTCTTGGAGATCAGAATCTTTCTGTTGTTTAATATAGGGAGTTGAGATCAATTATTTTTTGTTCTATAGACTTTTATCATTGAACAAACTCTGGGTTAACAGGATAAACAAAATTAGTAATGCTTTAAATTTTACTTCAGTGTGCTTGTTTTAGCCTCTAGATAAAAGTTACTCACCTAATTGCCCCAAGTCATTCTAATGTTATATTCTTAGTGCTCAGAACACACAGTGAATGTTTGCCAGGGTGTGAATGACAGCAGTATTGGAGCAGAGGGCTAGTACAAGATATTCATGTAAGGAGCACAGCCATGAATTAGTTTTAGATGCAATGAGAGTGAGGAATAATTTGCTATGGGAGCCAAAGTGAAACTCACTGTTTTCTTCAGGCCTCATACCAAATCAAATGTTGGACTTCTCAATATAAGTTGGATATACTAGTGCCTTAACTGTTCAATTGTATGATTTAGTATGAAACTTGACCTAAGATCAGGCTGATGTAGAAATGAAATGAAAAAAGGAAAAAGGCAAGATAGCAGTCCTTTTTTTTTGTTTTTGTCACGTTTTCTAAAATGAAAAAATAGATAACAAAACCGAATTTATTACATTTTACTAATGAAAATCAAGTGATAATGGGAACAAAATTGCTTAATCCGAAGGAAGTCATTTCTACTTGTAAATTAACATGATGTGATTAGCAATTTTCTAATTTGTACTAGCAGTTTGTAGTAATTTATGGATGCAAGTATACCTGACACTAATGTAATCCAAATGCTTAGTATAGCATTTGTACTAAGCAAATTCCAGCTAGGCGAAGAGCTCTGCCTATAGGTATTAGTGAATGAAACATATACTTTTCGTTGTTTCATTGCCTAGGAATATGTCTTTCAAGATTGCTTCAGATCTGTTATGACTACCTTTCTACCTCTATCTGCAGTCACTTGTCATATTCATATCTTTGACTTAATGAGTTTTCTTGATGCTTATACCACTTCTAAATTTCCCACATATAGTTTTACACCTTGATTTGTATGAGTTATCACCTTGATATTTTAGGAAGGGAGGGTGTTGTGGACTGAATTTTGTTCCTCAAAAGTCATACATTGAAGCTTGAACCCTTAATATCTTATAATGTGATTATATTTGAGGTTAATATCTTCTTTCCTTCCCTCCCTCCTTTCTTTCTTTCTTTCTTTCTTTCTTTCTTTCTTTCTTTCTCTCTCTCTCTCTCTCTCTCTCTCTCTCTCTCTCTCTCTCTCTCTTTCTCTCTCTCTCTCTCTCTCTCTCTCTCTCTCTCTCTCCCGTACCAGGTGAAAAGGTTCATAAATTTTTATATACTTAGTGTTTGATTATGGAAAATTAATAGTACCTATTTCTATTTCTTTCTTTGATTGGTTTTTATTAAGATGTTGGCTAATGACAAAAGTTTGGAATAATTCTATTTTCTTTTTGGCATCTAAAATTTATTCATAAACCTAATAGAATATTGAATAAATTTAAAATTGTCAAAAAAATTGAGAGTTGATTATAATCTACAGCTTCAGAATAAAGCACAGTAAAATATTTTAAACACCCAGGGTCTTGAATAAATAATTTTTGATTGCCTGAGAGGATATTTAATAGTTAGCTGTGAATCTGCGAATTTTTCTATTATTTCACAATTTAAGAATATTGGCTTCTCTTAAATCTTAAAATCTTGACCTACAGTTGATATCCATGTCATTCTTTTATAATACCTAAGATTGTTAGATTGACCATCTTTTCACAGTTTTTTTTGCATATATTTTTGCATAATATTAAGTTTTCAAACAGTTCCTGTTAGCATTTGGATTGGAAAGATACTTCATGATGCCTTTTGTAATAATGATGATACATCTGAGGCTTTCCTACTATGTGGTTATGTATGTTTTGATATTTTCTTTTTTAAATATCCACTTAAAATTTTAAGAATTTAGTAAAAAATAAATGTTGGTTAAAGTGTATATAACCTTGATCTTGAATGCCTGTTTGGTGGTATAGTCTTTATAAAGACTGATTTGCTATTGAATATTTGTGTATCAGAGTGAGAATCAGAGTTTTAGAAAGAGAGAAGGGTGTTACCATGTAGTCAGTTACAGTATTTTTAAAAAGGGAAGCTGAGGAGCTTGTTTGTCCACTTTCTCGTGGCAGAATAGTCTCTTCATGTTGACTAACTTAACCCCTATATATTGTGCTTCTCACTTGAAGGAGACCTGATGGAAGAATTGTTTCTGAAATGAAACATACTATTATAGTTAAGAATTTGTGAATGATTTTATGTGAATAACTGGTAAAAAATTTCAGCTGTGGGCAATTGCTTTTTATGGGAGACATGGGGAAGAGGCTTTGAAGAAAGCTTTCAACTGTTTTTCAGAGAAAGTTTTGAATAATACGTTTTAAAGACTTTTGTAGTTTTATCACTTCCCTGTATTTGTTATTCCTTTCTAATCCTATTTTTCTGTAGTAACTCATGTGAAAGGTTTGTCTGCACATTTCAGAGGTTTTAAATGAGGAGGAAAAAGTAGTAACATAGTGGCTTTTTGTGTAGTCAGGGGAAGAAGGAAATAAGGAAGAGTAACTGGATAGCAGCAGGCTCATAGTAATTAAAAAAACAAAAACGGGCCAGCACAGAGAAAGTGGATTTAGGCTAGAGTAAAAGAAGAAGAGCCAATGACGATGACAAAACAGTCATAGGACATTTATAAATAATTGTACTTAATAAGATTTTAAAAATTAAGTTTATTGGTACGTTTTTGGTATATATAATGATCACATTCATTATAGGGAATTTGTACCTGTTTATGGTATAACTTGATTCTTTTTCTTTTCCCATTTCTCTATCCTTCCTTCAACCACTCTTCTCTCCCTTATTTACAAAAGCTTGCTTCCATTTTTCCTTCTTTTTCATCACTTTTTTCCTTTTCCCTTCCTTTTCCTTTACTGCCTCCCTAGTTCCTCTTTCCCTTTGAACATTTTCTTGCAATTTTATGATATCTGTTACACATTTTGGTCCTTCTTTACACTTGCAGTTTTTCACACCAGAGAAATAATGTTATATTTACACATGTCCAATTTATTTCTCTTAAGAGTATGGCCTTAAAGTGCATCCATTTAGCTGGAAATCCCTCACGTTTATCCTTCTTTATGCCAGAATAGTACACCATTGTCAAAAAAAAAACACTTCTTTATCCATTCACCAGATGGACATTTGGGCTGTTTCCAAGATTTAGTTGTTATAAACTGTGTTGCCATGAACATGAGCACACATAATCACTGTGATAAGATGCTTTCAATTCTTTTGGAAAGATACCAAGAAGAATAGCAGGGTCAAATGGTACCTCTAGCCCTAATTTTTTCAGGAATCTCCACAGCAGTTACCACAATGGTTGTACCAGTCTACACTCCCATCAACAGTGAAGAAGGGCTCTTTTTTTCCCTATAGCCCCACCCACATTTGTTATTGGTTGATTTCTTGATAATAATGATTCTTTCTGGGTTAAGATAGAATCTCAACATTGTTTTAATTTGCATTTTTTGAATATTCAGTGATGTTGAACATTTTTTCATGTCTTTGCCATTTCTATTTCTTCATCTGAGAAGTGTGTATTCATCTCAGATGCCCATTTTTGGATTGGGTCTTTGAATTTCGAGGGTTTGATTTTTTTTTTTTTTTACTTATTTATTATAGATAGTAATCCTTTGCCTAAGGAACAGAAATTTTCCTATTTTGTGAATTGTCTGCTCACTCTGTTGGTGGTTTCTTTTGCTGTACAAAAGCTTTTTAATTAGATGAGATCCCACTTGTTGATTCTTTGTGATTTTTCCTGTGTAATCAGAGTTTTGTTCATAAAGTCTTTGTCTAAACCAGTGTCTCCAGGAGTTCTACCTATTCTATCTTCCAGCAGATTTAGTGTTTCTGTTTTAATTTTTGATCCATTTCAATTTTTAGTGTAGTGAATGGTGAAAGATAAGAGGCTAGTTTTAATCTTTGGCATGTGAAAAGCCAGTTTTTTCAGCACTGTTTATTAAAGAGGCTTTCTCTCAGTAAATGTGTTTGGCACCTTTGTCAAATGTGTTTGGCTAAGTATGTCTGGAGTTGTTTCTGTGTCTTCCAATCTGCTCCACTGACCCTTGGATCTTTTTTTCCCCTCCAGTACAATGCTTTTTTTTTTTTTTTTAAATCACAGTAGCTTTGTAGTATAATTTCAAGTGGGAGGTCATGATGCCCCCCTGCCTTGCCTTTGTTACCTTCAATTGCCTTTGCTGTTTGAGGTCTCTTCAGGTTCCAAATGAATTTTAGGATTGCTTTCTCTGATTCTGTGAGATATACTGTTGGAATTTTGATCAGGATTGCACTAAATCTGTAAAACAATTTTGGAAGTATGGCCATTTTCACTGTATTTGTTTTTTTCTACCCAAGAGAAAAGGATATCTTTTCATTTTCTGATATCCTCTTCAACTTCCTTTTTCAAGGTACCATAGTTTTTAATGCAGAGGACTTTTACTTCCTTTGTTAGATTGATTCCTAGGCATATCACTTTTTGAACACTATTGTGAAAGGTGTTGCTCCTAATTTCTGTCTCAGTGAGTTTATTATTTGTGCACAGGAAGGCTATGATTTTTGAGTGTTTAGTTTGTATCCAGCTATGCTACTGAATTTGGTTTTCAAATCTAGAAGTCTTTTGGTGTTTTGGGGGTCTTCTATGTAGAGTATTATATCATCCATAAATAATGATAGTTTAACTTTTTCTTTTCCAATCCTTATTCCTTTTATTTCTTTCTCTTGTCTAATTGATCTGGCTATTTCCAGAACTATAAAGAATACGAGTGAAGACATTGGACATCCTTGTCTTGTTCCTGCTTTTAGAGGGAAAGTTTTAGTCTTTGACCAGTTAGTATGATGTTGGTTTTGCTTTTGTCATAGATGACTTCTATCAGGTTGAGATAAAGACAATCTATTCCAAAGTTGTGTAGTGTTTCCCCTCCTGCCAAATCCATTTTATTTCAAGGAGAAAAAGAAAAAGAAAGAAGAAAAAAAACTAAAACAAAATTTCAAAAACATGTCATTCAGGGGACAACAATGGTACATGCATAGCACATTATCATTCATGTAGGATTTTTTTCCATGAACAGGTGTTGGACTTTGTCAAATGTTATTGTTGTTATTGTTGTTGTTTTTGCATCTATTGAGATGCTGGTACAATTTTTTTTTCCCTTAGTTCTGCTAATATGGTGTCATGGTTTATGTCAATGGCCCCCAAGCCTCATGCATTTGCATTATGCATTTGTGATTGGTTCATTGTCTAGTGCTTGGATTGATGGTGTGAGTGCTGCCTAGGGGTGGAGCCAGGATGTGATGTAATGGCAGGAAGAAAGCATCTCTCTCTCTCTTGCCGGTTTTCGGCTTGCTGTTTGTAGTCACCATGAACAATGGCCCCGCCATGCCATGCTGCCTTGGGCCAACTGAATATGGACTGAAGCCTCCAAGAACTGCAAGAAATAAACCTGTCCTTATCTCATTTTGGCTGCCAGGTATTTTCTCTCAATAATGAGTAAAAAGTAACTAAGACAGAATTTGGTACCAGGAATGGGGTCATTATTGTGACTATACCTGACCATGGGGTTCAAGATCCTTTGGAAATGGCTTGTAGGGGCTGGGGATTTAGTTCAGTGGCATTGGTGCCTTCCTGGAAATGGCATGTAGGAAGAGTTTGGAAAGGTTTGGAGATGTCACCTGAAAGAGTGGCACTGAAACAGCTTAGGCTGTTCTGTAGGGGAGATTTTGCAAAGCTCAGGAGACCAGAAAGCTGATAGAAAGCCTGATGATAAAGACCAGGCTTGGGAAGTTTTTGCTGGGAAGAAGGACTGTATTGGTTGTTGGACTCCTTAAAGTGTGTGTTATGGATGGGCAGAAATTGTTCTCATTTTGCTTATGCCCAGAGACTTTGCCTGAGACTGAGATTAAGGGCAATAGACTGATTAATCTGGCAAAGGAAATTTCAAGGCAGTCAAATGTTGAGGCTGTGGCATGGCTATTGTTGGGAGCTTTTAGCCAGATTTATGTTGCAAATCAAGAGCAAAGAGCCTAGCAGGATAATTTAAAAAGCTGAGAGTTTGGCCAGAAGGAAAACTCCAGTAAAGCTGTGGATTATAAAGATATAGCTGACACTTTGATTGCTGAGAAGAAACAGAGAGATAGGAAAGATGGTCTGGGGCATCCCAGGAATCAGCAGTGGGTCTCCATCCTTTGCAGCCTCAAAACTGCAGAAGTGAAAGAATTTGCTCAAAAGAGAAAGCTTCAGAGCACCATGCTCCAGAATGGTGATGGAGGCCACATAAGGTTCCAGAATGGCAACAACATAGAGAACTTTTCCTCACAGTCAGGTTCATAGAGCCCAGCGATCTAGGCAATCGACCCCTACAGCCAAGAGAGAGAAAAGCCTGGCTACTCCTCCAGCTGGCAGCAAACCATGGCAGCATTCACATGGCGCTGATTTTAGGTGCAAGGAAAATGAACAAATTCTGAGGGTAAGATGGCTTCCACCTCAATTGCAAAGGGCCTGGAAGGCCAAGCCATGTGCCCCTGAGAGGGCAATTTATAAAGATGTAAGGGTAACAACATGGAGTGGAGACCCCAAAAGTTTAAAAAAGCCAGAAACATGGATCATCCAATGAAAGCTACAAAAAGCAAGCAGAGAGGGTTTAAGACAGAAGCTGCAGAAGCTGAAATCCCTAAAAGTGCTGTGGGGGTGAGCTTGCAACTAGATTGCTTTAAATGCTAAGCATAAAATTCTAAGATTTAATGTTCGCCCTGCTGGATGTTGGATTTGCTTTGTTTCCAATGCTTTATAGTCCCCTGTTTGTAACTTCTGGAATGGTAATGTTTATCTTGTGACTTTGCATTTCAGAAATGTTTAATCTTGTTTCATTTGTACAGGGGGTTACAGTTAAGAGTTTGCCATAGATATTAGAGGAAACTTGGGACTTGGACTTCTCAGCAATGCTGAAAAGTTTAGGACTTTGGCAACTCTTGGAGATGGACTAAATGACTTTTTTATAAAGGATGCACTTGAGTCTTTGGGGGCCAGGGGTGAAATGTCATGGTTTATGTTGGTTGCCCTCAGGCCTCATGGGTTTGCATTGTGCATTTGTGATTGGTTCATTGTCTAGTGCTTGTATTGATGGTGTCAGTGCTACACCCCCTAGGGGTGGAGCCATGATACAATATAATGGCTAGAAAAAGGTGTGTGTCTCTCTCTTGCCGGTTTCTGCCTTGCTGTTTTGCAGCCTCCATAAACTGCAGCCAGTCATGCCACCCTTCCTTGAAACCAACTGATTATAGACTAAAACCTCCCAAAACTGTAACAAATAAACCTTTCCTTTCTCAACTTTTGGCATCAGGGATCTTGTCTCAGCGATGTGTAAAAAGTAACTAAGACATATGGTGTATTTACATTTATTGATTTGTGTATGTCGAACATTCCTGCATCCCTGGGATTAATCCCACTTAGTCATGGTGTATAATCTTATTGATGATTTGCTGCATTTTGTTTGCCAATATCCTACTAAGGATTTTTACATCTGTGTTCATTCAGGAGATTGGCCTATAGTTCTTTTTCTTTCTTTCCTTTTTTTTTTTTTTTCTTGTACTGGGAATCAAACTCAGGACCATGTACTTACCAGGAAGGCACTTGTGCTGCTGTGCTATATGCCCAGCCCTATAGTTTCCTTTTGTGCTTGGGTCCTTCCCTGGTTTTGGTCTAAGGGTAATGCTTGCATCTAGGAATGAATTTAGGAGTATTGTTTGCCTTTCAATTTCATTAAGGAGTTTGAAAAGTAGCAGGGTTACTGCTACTGTGAATTTCTTGTAGAATTCAACAGTAAGTCTGTCAGGGCCTAGACTTTTCCTTGTTGATATGTTTTTTATTACATCTTCAATGTTATTGTCTAATACTGATTTATTGAGAATTTTTATGTCTTCTTGTTTCATACTTAGGTAGCTATTAATTTGCCACCTTTAACTGTATGAACTAGATTTGTGGTTATATAACAAAATCTAAAATGAACCAGAAAATTGTGTTTAGTAAATAAACCCTTCATATGGCAATTTTACCCTCAGGGGAGGAAATTTAGAAGGAGTTAGGAGTAAAAAATAAAGAAATGGAAGAAAAGGAAGAGATTAGAGACAAGGCTACAAGTTAAAGGAGGATCATGCAGACTTGGGAAGCTAGTGAAGAAAATGGTAGAGAGAGAGAAGGAAGAAATAAAAACAAGATCAGAGTAACAGAACAAGAAGAAGAGAAGAAACTAGAAACCATGTTCATACTCACATAAAAACAAGACTAAGAAACAACCAAAGAAACAAAGAAAAAAAAATAGAGAATAAAAGTAAAGAGAAAAAGAAAAAAGAAAAAATGTCCACTTTACGATGTGTCTGTGCTGCCACTTGTAGGCAACATGAGCAGACAGAATCCAGATATGTGCCAGTTATTCCCAGTGAGCCAGCAGCAGCTGCATGGTGGGGTAAGGATATCCCAGTGAGCCTTCATCCCTATTTCCACTGAAGTTAAGGCTGGCCTCTGGCTGCAAGGCTGGCACTAGACCTTCCCAACTTGCAGCAGCCCCCAGCCCACTGTGAGGTTGAGCTCAGCTGGGAGCCAGCACCCTTGAGTTCCAAGCTCAGTTAGCCTCTCTCCAAGATGGCTCCCTGCTAGTCACCCCCATCTGGGATGTCCAGATGGGAACAACTCACCAGTAACTGCAGTCTACTGCAGTCCACTTCTCTGTTCTACTGGTATGCTTCTCCTGGAAGCCTCTGGGCTCACCAGCAGGCAACATGAATCTGCAGGTTCAATTAGCCCCTCTCAGGGCGTGAGTTTGGGCTCGGGGAGAAAGTGCCACCTGCCTCATCTTGA
This sequence comes from Dolichotis patagonum, assembly GCA_004027295.1. Classification (NCBI taxonomy): domain Eukaryota; kingdom Metazoa; phylum Chordata; class Mammalia; order Rodentia; family Caviidae; genus Dolichotis; species Dolichotis patagonum. The sequence continues at coordinate 27,529 of PVJX010022549.1, forward strand.
CTCTTTGTTAAAGTGTCTCTCTGTGCTCCCTCTGTGGGCTTCAGTTCTTGCTTCAAATCCTTCCTGGTCAGAGGGACTTACTTTTCTCTTTCTTCTCTGCTCATGTTGCTATATTCCTGTGTCTGGACACCAAATGGAGCAGCTCTTTCTCTGCTACTCACCACTTGACTATATTTCTGGAACTCCTCCCCAAATAAGATTTTGAAGACTAATATGGTGGATTAGCTAATGGTCAACTTGCAACACCCGGATGAACTGAATGAGCATGGTACTGGTTGTGCAAGTTCCACCTGAGAATTGTTGCCAGTGGCATAAAAAGGAGAACTGGAAGGGAAGATGAGTGCTGTTGATTCTCCCAGAGAAGCTTGTCATACTGATGTTCCTGATGTGAATTTGGTTGTTCTCACTGTTAGAAGAGCTCAAGTCCTCCCTTTGCTGAGGGTAGCTGCAGTTCTTTTCAGGGGATCTCTGGTCCTTACCTTGAGCATTGCTTCCTGGATCCAGTGCAGATCCCTCAACCTGCTGGCACAGATCCTTCATTCCACTGGTGCAGACTTTCTAGCTTTCATCCCTCACCTACCGGCCTTCTCAGTGCAGATCCTTGATATAGACTTGCATGAGCCATTGTCATGTGCTAGGTCTTCAGCCTGGACTTGTGAAGGACTCTGACATGGGCCTGGGTCTTCAGCTGGCCTCATACAGGACATTGCCATGGGATCCAAGCCCTCAGCTGGATTCTTTGTCTCTAGTGTGTGGACAGATTTTCTGCATTCTTTTTCATTTGACTCTTCGGTTGAATATTATAAAATAATCCTATAAATTAGGTATCCTGTATTAAATCTTTTCTTTTGTAAACCTTGACTACAACAGCTAGGATTCTGCCAGAGTTGGTAGAAGTAAAAACCAGAGACTTTTTTAAATGATCTAAGTGAGTCCCCTTTTTATTCCAGGCTACAGTGGTCTGGAGAAAGTTGGACTACCCACACATTATTAAAAACATTCACTGGCAATGGTGATATGTAGGTATAGGAGGATAGAGGATGATTTGCTAACATTATTTGCTTGGAAGAACCTTGGAAAGCTTTACATGAAATATATATGTGTGTGTATGTGTGTGTGTGTGTGTGTGTATATCATATTGTGTTTATGGGAAAGCTGGATATTAATGAGAGAAGAGATGGAGTTTCTGAGGATATAGGGTAAGTCCTCAAAGATATTAACAAAGATTTTACTAGAATGGGTAGAATATGTCATGATATATCATTAAATGATTTTACTTGTAAGTAAAAGACATAACTTAATATTTGGATTTTATATATTGTGAAATATGTCCATAAAGACATTAAAATCTAGTAAGTATAGTTTCTTTTGAACAACTGAACATCATGATATATCAATATCATGAAAGAAAAGGTAGGATCCACTGTGACTGAAAGGATCATAGCAGTCATTACACAAATGTGTAGTTTGTGAGTCTTGATCTGAAGTTCTTTAAATAAGGACATAAAACAGGAAAAGAAAGAACCAATAAAGAATAATGAAGTAACATTTTTAGGAAAATTAGGGATAGGTTGATTTTAGATGATATGATAGATTGACTGAAAAAATAGCCACAGTTCATAATTTTTTTCTCATGTTTGTGCCTTTTGCAATTTGACTTTTCAGTTATTCTCATTAAGAAGTGATGCCTTATTCTCTCATCTCATGAATAATCATTAGACACCAGAATGTGCCAGAAATGATGATGTGCAAGTTGTCAGCATAGGCCTCTAAAGGTTCTCAGGTGCTTCTACTCCTTTGCAGAGTTGTTGGTTGCTATTTGATCAAATACTTGCTACCCTTTTTTAGGATAAGATGTGGTAAAGGAGAGTTCAGTTGTCCCAGCTTATACCACATAAGACTAGGATATGGCTAGCTAATTCCTAAACTTGTAAGAGCTCAGTGGAGATCTGTAGGTCTGATCACAGGCACATGATCACCCAGTTAGGAGGGAACTACCCAGGTGACTGGTAGACTCATAAACACTAATATTTGAGTGTTATTTTAAGTGATTGAATTTTGGGAAAGATAGTATGTATCAGTTGTAAACTGATACAGATGATTTATTGGGTTAGTCATATACAATCATGGTTATGCAGAAAAATTTCTTTGCTCTTAGAAGATTTCAACTGAATAGGAGTAAAATATAATGATATGTGCGAGTTGCTATGGTATAGGAGAAAGAGAGAGCAAGGAGGGAAGAAAAAAAGGGAAGGAGAGAAGCAGATAGAAATGCACAAGTATATGGGGAAAAGACAGATTGAAAATAAAAATGTTACTTGGGCCTGGGATTTAGCTCAGTGGCATAAGTGCCTGCCTGGCAAGCACAAGGTTGTGAGTTTAAAAAAAAAAAAAAAGAATATAGATGTGTCATATTATGACGTGATTTTTTTTTTTTTTTTGGACTGGGGATCGAACTCATGACCTCACGCTTGCCAAGCAGGCTATTAAGCCACTGAGCTAAATCCCTGGCCCTGACGTGGTATTTTTTGTGAACACTATATAGCTATTTATTAAGGTGGAGACAAAGGGGTAATACAAATTATAGTTAATTGTACGCCATTTAATCGATTTGGTTCTTTTTTTTAATTTAATTTAAAAGAGAATAAAACAAAAGGGGGCAGTACAGAGCAGATCAGAAGAGGACAACATAGGCAACACAGTACTTTACATTAAGTCAACTGGACATCAACAGTATCTAACACCATATCTCTTACTCTGCTATAGTTGAGCATAGTTTCAATTACAATAATATCAGACATAACACAATAGTATAAAGCCATGCATATAGTGAAAGAATTCCAGGGCTTTCTGAACCGAATAACAGAAA
>PVJX010022550.1:0-30398 GCA_004027295.1 Dolichotis patagonum
TCACTAAGATACCCACTCTGGTTTGATTATTGCCTGCTTTTGAAGTCTTATAATATCTCCAATGCTTTGTTTTTATTAATGTTGTTATATACTGCTGAGACATCATGGTAACCATTGTAGATCACCTTGTATTGTGGTTTTATATGACTTTTTGCTTCATGCTTTTCTAGGAATTGTTTTGTTTTGTCTTGCTTTGTTTCGTCTTTCCCTCTAATACAGAAAGGATAGATATACATGTAGAAACTCATGCATGTGTAGAGCTTATAAACAGTTTACGAGAATCAACTATATAATGCATTTGAAATGAACAACTATTTTGAAGAAAAAGGGACACTACAGTACCTAGTGCTGACTCTGTAATGTCATGATCTGAAATCCAGCAATACTATCATTCTTTGTTCAAAGTGATTTTAGCTTGTTTTGTTTTGTTTAAGGTAAACACACATGAAGGTATGGACAGCTGTTTTGAAGAGAATGAGAGACACTATGACAGCCATTCTTGGCTTCCCTATTGTCTGGTCTTGAAGACCTAAAACACTGTTCTCGTCCTGCATAGATCAGTTCCATACTATGTTGTTTCTTGTGAATTCCCTGTATGTGACAATATGGACAACTATTTGGAAGAAAACAAGAGTCAGTACGATAGAGAGTGAATATCTCCAATTGTCTAGCTTTGAAATTTATGTCTCTTACATTGCTTTCTTGTGACCCGCTTTGTTCTGTTTTGTTATTTAATTTTACGCTTTTGATATAATTGCATGTATGTTTGAGTGCGTAAGATGGATGACCATATTGCTGTTTTTGTCAGATCGTGGAGCAGAACTGTTAACAGTGTCACTGTTTGAATGTCTACTTCGCATGTTTTAAATTTGTAATTAGAACAACTATTTCCAAGATGTCGGTATGTAATTTGTCAAGTAATGATTTCTTAGTATTTTTTTTTTTTGGTTCCTTTCCTTTTTTCCTTGGAATTCTGTATTATTGCTACCCTTTATTCTGTTTTGTTTGGGTTTTTTTCACTTTAAATAAAAATTAAAAGAAAACAAAGAATAAACATTTAGCCAGTTAAATGCCTTATTGTCTGCTCACCAAAGACTGATCTGACCCACAGTGTCTTCACATTCTCAAATAAAGACAGTTTTTCATTTAAAATCCATTACATGCTCTGGTAATTCATCTACTTAAACTAGCAGTCGTCAGAGTGTTCCAGGAACTCCTGAGGGGTGCTTGAGACCCTCTCAGAGGACCACGGAGCCCTCCTTTCCCCCACAGTGGATCTACATGATTTTCTCCAACAAATTCTAACTGACTAAATACAAAAACAGATCATGAGAATCCACTTATCTCCTCTTGTGAGGGGGAAGTGAAAAACACAGTACATTCAAATTTTTTTTTAAAAACATTACAGTAAAAGACTCATTGTCAAGAATTGTGAAGTAATTGGGTGCACAGTGAGGAGAAATATTTTGAGGCCATTAATGGCAATATGCTTTTTTACTCTATTTTTATTTAAACATTTATCACATATTTTGATCATATTATATACATCAAATATTAAAAATATTTGCAAAATAAATGAGAAATCCTTCTATTTTTTCTTATTGGTCAAGTATAGTTATTTTTCATAAAATCCATTAACAGTATAATGAATATTTTGAATTAAACTACAGTACTCTATAAACTTCTTGGTTCTAATTTTTAATACAACAAACATCAATAGCTATAACCCATATGAACAGAACCTCTTAGGAGTATTCAATATATTATAAAAGTTATAAGGGGGTTCTGAACCAAAATGTTGGCTCAACTAAATATTTAATTTTATTTATACTGTAATCTTCCAAATAGAGTTCAAAATACTCTTCCTGTAAACACGAATCCATTACATTTATGTAGTTATCAAAAACCTGGGGAACAAAAAATAATGGAGCTATACATCTGCTTTAATTTACAGGGGAACTCTGGAGTAGTTAATAACTCCTATTCCAGGAGGGTATCACACTACATCCTGGCTCTGTGATGATTGTGGAGTCTAGACTCATCTTTTAAGTAGGAAATATAAATGACTTTGTAGCAACAATCATTTTGAGATATAAATTTGTATTTACTTTCCACTATCACTACCCTTTATCTTCAAAAATGACGAGAGTTTCTGGTTTTCCATCCCAGTAGAGGCCACTTGTACCCAAGGCTGAGCTAAAAAGGGAGGATGTGTGCCTATGTCACTTAAACCACAACCCACACCCCTTCCCAGTTCAAGTTCCCCAGTCCTTTGGGACCATAACAGTGGGTGTTCTGAAAGAAGATTAGGGTGGGAGGATGCTAAGGAAAGGAATGATATAAAAAGAGAATTCTTCAGATCAGTCAGAATAATAAAAATCCCCAGAACCCAGCATTGAGACGTGGAACATCTGACAGTGGATTCTTGGAGCAGCAAATCCCCCCTGGCTCGAATAAGCTGGAAAGGCCAACATGCAAAGTTCCCAGCACCCAGATATGGGCAGAGCAGGAGGAACAGACATTACACCCTTAACCTGCACACCAGAACTAATGTCCAGGAATTTCTCAGAGTAAGCTGATTCTGAAGAAATAAACAAACTACTATTTCTGGACCACCTGAGTCCAGGTCAAGACAAACACCTGTTATATCATTAATTAGATGTTCTGAACTGGCTCAGAAGTTACAGTTCTGTGCTCTTTCTTGCTTCCTGGGAATATCTATAAAAAACTTACACAGGTTTGTCTTGAGGTTTTTCTTATGCACCTCACATGCCAATACGATTCTTTCACTAAGCCTTCCTCTCCTTCCTACCGAAGCTTCTCTGGTTTCCCCACAGCAAGGAGCCCTCACAGTTCATCCTGGCATCCAAGGAATTCTCTGCTTCCCGGTCCTTGAAACTGGTATGGCTCAAGAGACAAAGACAAGTCCTTATGCTTACTGCCTCACAGAAAACACACAACAAGATTTCCCTGGTTGAAGCTGGTTGCGGAATAGCAGCAATAGAATATAATACAAGGGAGATGCGGGTAAGGAAGCAGGTGCTTTGTCCTACAGCTATGTAAGAGAGACCCCCCAACCCTAGGAGGAGAGGACTGCACTGGTCTTGGATTAGCACCCTGGCCAGCCCAGTCCTGGCCCAAGCTAACATCCTCCTCCTCCGGTGTCTGAATAAAACTCCAATGACAATCACTGGAAACTTTGCGCAAGTTCAGATGCAAGCCAATGACTTTGGAGCCAAAAATCCTGAGAGTTCTCTGCTGCCTGTCAGATGTACTCCAAAAACCCACAGCAGGGGCCAGTTTATACCCACGACTGATTCAATATAAAAAATACACAAACAAAACTAATGTCAGTCTAATATTTATGACAACCACAAAATGAATCTCAATTTAAAGTGGTTCTGTGATTTCACATGATCTATACAGATGCTTAAGAGAAAGGCAAATCCAATGGATTTCACAGTGAACTGTTACGTAATCTTTTGTGTTTTGTAGCAGGGCTCAATACTATGGTCATACCTGCTGTAGGCATGTGTTTCTATGGCAACAGACTTACAGAGGGAAATCAATGGATTTAGCTCCGATCTCCCTCCACCCAAGCTTTCAGAGATCTTCCTGTGCCTGTCTTCTGAGTCTGCTTCGTGAAAAGGAGCGCAGATCTCAGGAAAGGCTGTCAGTCCCCAGACTGCTCATGCCTATGTCACGGCGACTGATCTCAGCACAAAGTTCCCTGCCAAGTGGGGCTCCAGATCTGGGACACACTCAACAGCTCACTGATGCCGTTTCTCCTCCAGCCCGAGTCCTCTCCCCTCAAGCAGGACCCCAACAGGTCTGTGTTACTAATAGGCCAAGCACGTACTACTTTCTTACCACCCTCGGGAAGTCATGCTGCACACGGAAAGCACTCTGCCTTTTCAAGATGTGCTGATGCCTGCTGGAATCGGGTCAGAACAACATGATGCCTTCATCTTACCAGGAAATGTTTTATTTTGCTGGAATCAAAAGATTGTGAAGAGCCAAGAGCATAACCCAGTGACAGTCATCATTCAATCACAAGCCCTTGGTGGCTTAGAATAGTGACATCTATAAAAACCATTAAAAAGGTATCTATAGTAGGAAACCAACCAACTTGAGTCCAGCAACTGGACCAGAGTGAGTTAAGCTAGAGTTTGAGCAGAATTCCACACACGCCAAAGAGAGTCAAATAATGTGGGAAACATGTGTGCCGTATGTTACAACGTGTTATAAACAGTAATAGATGACTTCTTGTTTTAAAGCACTGATCTGTGCACACCCACGGTTAGCAGCCAAGTGTTCACAGTTGGCTATGTAATCACAAATGATTTTTGTGGTGTTGTTCTTTTTCCTTACTTGTATTTCTATTTTTAACAAATAACATACTTATTTGGGAAATCAGAAAACACAAAAGTTGTAGTTCTATTTAGAGTAAAACGTGGGCCCCTCATAAAGAGATTCCTCTAGGAGAATGCAGCTCCAGTCCAAAGCCATGCAGTTAAGCAATGTGGCTCCATCAGTAGACTCTAAGGCAGTCAGTAATGTCAGTCCTTTGCATATCACAGGCCCTTCACAGGGCCAGAGACTCCACGTATCACTGTGCGCAGTCATTAGCACTCTCCTGAGAGGTGCAGGTGAGGAGCTGAGGCACAGACAGGTTCATCAGCTGATGAAAATCAAATGGAGAGCCCTGACTTCTGACAGCTTTGACTTCTAACCTTGGGAGCAGAGGGACAGAACACTGACCACCCAAATATCTGTAAACCTATTCAAAGAGGTCATTTCCTTGCCATAAAAAACCCTATGCTATCAATTTTGTAGCCAGCAGAGGCTTAGACTACATCAGGGGGGTCAAATACCGAGAACTGGAAACATTGCCAACTGACAAGTTAAGCAGGTCACTCAAAAGCACGTGGCTGGGGGAGGCGAGGTCCCCCAAGTGGGCCATACCCCCACATAGGGCCTCTCAGGAAAGCTCGGACCCACAGCTAAGGAGGACACACAGCTCTTAACAGTACAAATACCTGGAGAGAGAAGGCCAACATGCTGTGAAGGCAGCCCTGGAGCCTCCGTGAGCAAGCACTCCAGGGCCCGAAGTGGGTTACAACCCAGTTCCTGCTCTCCAATGCACAAGGTGAAGCCTGGCATTCTCCCTCCTCCCAGTGGCCTCCCCACCCATGTGGGCAGTGAAGGTTTTTACTTTCTGTAGCTTCTAGAACTACACTATTCATTACTCCTATTCCTGTTACTCCTATCCCATCTACATCAGTTATTGTTGAGCTGACAGAAAGAGTTAGGAAAATTAGCAGGTCTCTGTAATCTCACAAAAGGAGCACATGAGGGAGACAGAAATGGAAGGCATGGCGGTAACCCAGGATAAAGACTGGATCCTGCATGGCTCTCAGTTCTGTCTCTAGCACTTCATTTATCTGTTCCACAGACCATAGTCTATGTCTCTGGTATGCCAGGGGCTTTTAGACAATAAATACACAATGGCAAGTGATGTAAAGCCTGCAGTCTTCTGGTCAGCCTTTGCCAAGGCACAAATGGGCAAAGATGCTACAGAATAGGAAGGACCCTGGGGATGAGGAGGAGGCAGTGACTCCCACCTTGCTGGATCCTTTAAGGATGACAACGCTGGGAAGTTGAGAGACACAATAAAGAATAAACATGTCTGGCTGGGAAAGTAGCAAGTAGGAAGGTGCAGGGACTCTCAGGAAGCTGCCTGGGGCTTAAGGAACTGTTCCTGTTCTACTTCTCTGGCATGAATACAGCCAAACAAGGGGGTGTGGGTAAGATGAAGTCAGTGCAGTGCTATCACCAGGAGTTTGAGTTTCATTCATATGTGTCTATGTGGGGGTGGTGGCAACGGGAGTCACTGGAAGATATAAGGGCTAGAGGTGTCAGTGTTATGGTTTTGTTTGAATGTCTCCCCAAAGCCTCATGCAGTCATGCAAGCAAGCTTCTAGAATTTCTGATTGATTCATGATTCAATGCTGGGATTAAGAGTGTGAGTGCTATACCTACCATGGATAGCCAGGGGGGGTGGCCTACATATAATACAAGGGACAGAAAGAGTCTTCTCTTTTTATTCCTACCCTTTTTGTTGTTGCTGTTGTTGCTTTTGCCATCTTCGGCTGATATGAGCTGCTTCTCTTCTGCCATGTGCCACCCCGCCTTGGAGCCAACTGATTATGGACTGAAACCTCCACAAACTGTGAGCTAAATAAATCTTTCCTTCCTTCACTTTGGGCATTGGGCATTTTTCTCAGCAGTGAGAGAAAAGTGACCAATACAATCAGTGATAAGATTGTGCTTTTGGAAACACTGAGTATACAGAATGGAGAAGAAGGCAAACCTGTATGAAGTGGGTAAGATTCAGGGAATGGGGCAAGACGGGGCCTCCTGAGAGACATCCAGGGGGCTGGTCGTCAGACACAGCAACAGTGTGGGCTGGTTGACTGTGTCACTTTAAGGAAGGTATTTAATCTCCTGGGCCCCATCGTTCTCCTTCAGAACACCAGGGACAATGGGGTCCACCCTCCAGGGCTGCCCTACAGCTTTGCCAAGATGACATCTGTAAAATTCCCTAGCACAGGGCCCCATTCAGTGGGCACCCCATATCTTACTGCTCCTCGTTTTTCTCTCTTGGCCCTTCTGCCACAGAGGATTCTTCTCAAGGTTATGTTATCACACTTGTGCCTTCCAGACTGAAGCTCTTTGTGTGACAGACACATTCCGGAAGGGTGCAGGGGGACACTGCTCCTCGCTCTGCTTTCCCCTGGCCCAGTGCAGGAGCTGGAGGGGCCTGAGCAAGGCAGCCTCTGGCTTTCGCCCAGGTGCAGGCAGAATGCATCCCAAATGCAGAATGCAAATTGCCTCTTAGCATTCATGACACAGAAGAAAGGCAAGCCTGAGAAACTTCGTATTCCCCTGTCACGGAGACCATCTGAGGCTGCCATTCCTTCTGTTAGCAGAATCAGCATTTGGCAAGAAATCCGATGATGAACCAAGAACATTTATCACTTGAGAAGGGAGACACAGAAATGCATTATTTCTGCAGCATCTATTTTGCCAGATCATTTCACACAAACACCAGGAAGAGAACAGCACTGCTTCACTGTCAGGACACTTAATGCTGCTTGTACACTGGAGTTGTTTTTTTCCTGCATGATAACTGCATATCTAGAAGAGAGTCACCTGGAACTGCCCCAAGAGAAGGGGCTCAAGTTAGGACACTTCTGACCAATTACAAGTAATTGCGATAAAAGTCAAACATGAAGAAGAGCTCTGGGGAGTTGGCACAAGGAAATAATGCAGAAGATGCCTATGGAAAGTATCTAACCAAAACAGATACGTAGACACATTTTCCATGTTCACTTAAGTAAATTTTCTCATTGAAGCTAAAATTACATCTCTAGATAAAATCACAACATGAGGATTGACAGAAGGTCCAGGGGAGGAGGAGGCTTCACAAGGACCTGCCCACCCGAGTGGGAAGCTGGGTGCTTCCACGCCTATGACTTGAGAACAACAGGCCTGTTTCTTTAGCCTCTAGCACTTTCCTTCAAATCCCCAAGCCCAGATGCCTGGATATATGTGTGGGGCGGAGGAGGAACCCCAGAGACAACCCAAACCCAGAACCTTTAAAAGTTTGTTTCATAAGAATGTAAGTGCCTTTGTTTCCATGGTAAGGTTTGACCTTTTGTACTCCTTCGAGCTCTAAGATAGCCTTGTACAATCAGCTGCAGTGGCTCATTCCTGTAGTCCCAGAATTTAGGAGTAACCCAAAGCAGGAGGGTGGTCTGGGCTGCATAGTGCAAAACCCTGTTTCCAAAAAAAAAAGCGCAACAGATAAATCTGTTAAACCAATTGTTTTAGTCACTTTTCTCATAGCAGGAGAAAATACTCCACACCCAGAGTTAAATGAGGAAAGGTTTATCTAGCTCACAGATTGCAGAAGTTTCAGTCCATAGTCAGCTGGCTCCAAGGCAGGGTGGCACAGCACACAGGCATTACAGAAGAGAAACAGTCCCCAGCAGGCAGGCAGGTGACAGCACATTAGCACATTAGCCCACTTTCTGTTCCTCATACTTTATGCAGGTTGCTCACCCTAGGGTGGGTGCAGCACTCACACCCTTATTCCCAGCCAGAACCATCTCAAACCAATCAGTGAACTGATTTTCTCATCACATATCCTTAATCCCAGCGTCATACGCTCTAGATCTGGCCACCTCTGAGAAAGCCCCACGACTATATGAGGCTTTAGGAGGACATCTAGACACAGCCATACCATAACAACAATCATTTAAGTAAAGATTACACAAACAGAAACAAAAGTACAGGCATGTCACTTCTGCCAGACGTGGGAAGGGTTAGTACGTATACTAAGTATACTAACTATACTAGTCAGGACCAGGATGACTGCTCATCACACTCACTAGGTAAAAAGGGATTCCTAAAAAGGGTTGTAAAATACAGGATTAGCCAAACCTCCCAGAAAAGGAGAGTCTGTACAGTATATATAATTCCTTCTCTCTTCATAGAGTTAATCTATCAAGAATCCTATGAATGTAGTGAGAAAATAATGAGCCACCACAAGCTAGCTGGTAAACAGAGGCATGACATCTATAACCAAGGCTTACTGCACAGGGGAATGAGTGGCGATGAGAGAGGCAAAAAGGACAGAACGTAACTTCCTTCGGCTGCACGTGAACTATGACTTTTGTGTCCCTCCAGCAGGATAGAGTGATGCAGTTACTTGTCTATATTCTTAGGTTACTCTTAACGAAGACAGCTATGGATAGGAAAGAATGCGTGTCGATTTTGCTGCAATGCTATTGATTTTTAGCCTAGAAGCAGAGTTCAAGTCAAAGAAGAAAAACCCATATGTACATGTTAGCCAGGTGCTAATACCGGACAGATGTACCAAGTTCAAGTCTTCCTGGCACAACTTGCTAGTCATGTGACTGATTTCCTGATCTCTACCAGCCTCCATTCCTTTACAATGAGTGGATGCTTCCAAGTCTTATGCTGTTCTAAAAGCAATCAACTGAGGTAAAGTACGTGAAGTATCCAGCAGAATGCTGGATGACGATGATGATGATGATGATTGCACAGGTGGCAGTTAGTTCCAACACTTGTTCTGAAACTTCTGGAAAAGATAATTTCTTTGCCGTGGCAACAGGAAGAAATTCCCAGCCAGCACTCATAACCTACCAGACCAATCAGTTCTAAATGTTTCTCTGGGCAGTGGCATTTTTCAAACACTCCAAGGGGTCTTCAGCAGCAACTGTTTGGGACCAGCTCTATTCTGGCAGCAGTGAGTTGTGGTGGGTGAGTGGGGGTGCAGTTTTCAGATGTGTTATTAAAGATGTTGCAATAAAAATTAATTATCTCTCACTTTTGGATCTCTCATTATAGGCAATGTCATCTTATTATGACATAAATGTACTTAGTATTCTGCTCAATTCAATTACTGCATACAGAAGTGTTACTTCAACACACAGCACTCCAAAGCAATTATGTTTCCAGGTAAATACACTTCCAAATCCTATAAGCTGATGTTAGGAAGTCTGCTTCGCCACCATCACAACAATAGAGCTCACTGGCTTTATGACACTCTGGTTCTCAGAGCATTTTTCTATTGCGCATGGAAAGTGCCATACTGGATGAGTAATTCTGCTTCATGTAGGTGCGCCAATCAAATGTTGCCAAGGTTAAAAACACCCACTATTAACCTTGTCCTTTTCCAGATCTAGTGAAGTTTGAGGAGTGCAATTTTTCTTTGTTAAAGCCATCAGAATAAGAGAAAATCTGCATTAGAACAAGAAAGCCTGCTTATAAAAGAGGAGAGAAGGAAGGCTGGGCACAAACTGCAACAAAGAGCAGGCAGAAAGGAGGCAGCTCAGCCCCCGGCTCTGCAGGACTGAGGCAGACAGAGCTTCTCCAGGGAGCAGCCCCTGCTCTGTTGTGGGGAGCAGCATGGGAATGGATCGGCCATGAAGGCGACAGAGTTTTTAAGAGCTCCCAGATAGGCGGAAAGAGTAGTGTGGACTCAACAACTTCTCAAGGTGCTTTCTGGCATATGCCTCAAGACAGCAGGACCACAAGAATCACCAGGGTCACCAGCCCGAGAGCCCTTGGTGCTCACACCCAGCAGGCTGCTGAGGTACCCACTGAGCCCCTCAAAGCAGCTGGCTCTGCAAAGCGTGGTCTCCGACAGATGTCTACTACTTCCGGAGTGCCAGCTCGTGAATTAAAAGTCAACTACCTTCCTCTTCCTGTCTTACTGTGTCCCTTCCTTTCTTCCCTTCATCTTGTTAAGTCTCTTAAGCGTTTACTGTTCAGCACAGACAACAGACAAGTGCAACTGGTCAATTTTAGCTCTATGATGATGAAACTAAGTAAGAATGCTGTATTACATCCTTGTTATATATACAAAAGTAAGTCAGAGGCAAATGATTAAACTAGCTATTGATAGAACCACCCTTTTTCTGCTAGTGTTTTAAGACAAGAATTCATCTGTCTACTGAACAGAATCAGTCTCAATGCTTATTTTTAAAAACCCAGTTCCCCAATGTTTCTTGGATGAATGCATGGGGATCTGAGACTCTTAAATGTTAATATTCATATTGGACATACACCTCACAACACACCAGCTGAAACAACTATAAGCCTGAGTGTGTCAGAGAACAAAAATCTCACTGTAACATTTATGAGTGTCTTTTAGGTCCAACAACAAATTTAACTACAGCCAAAATGCAAACGATAGAAGCTAACTTTACAAAGTCAGCACTGCTTGCTGTGGGTTGCTTTCTGCCATTGCATTCTTTCAAACACATTTTCTGATGCTATGATGAAAATAATTCATCCTCCTGCTCTAGGGGAATCATAAGGAACAACCAAAGTAATTTATTGTTAAGAAGAAGCAGACATCATTTACTGAGCATTTACTTTGTGTCAGGTAGGTATTATTTCCCTCCGTTCACACGTTAGGAAACTAAAGCAAGGAGAGATTAAGAACTTATCCAAAGTCATAGCACTGGCAAGTAGTTTATCAGTTAAAGGAATTTAAACTACTAGACTACAAATATCTTACAGCCTCAACAGCTTAACACAGTAGGGGTATGGCCCTTCAGAGAACTATCCCATGAGAGGTTTTTGGACATCACACTGCCTTCCACCCAGTGCCTAGGGGCAACAAGCCCTCCCTCATGCAGCACTGCCATCCTTCCAGGCCGTGCAGTCTTGGGCATTTAGCCAGCAGGTGTAGTATGACGAATAGGAAAGGGTGTGTCTGCTCCTTGAATTCCTTCACCTGGAAGTGATGCTCACCAATTCTGCTCACATTGCCCACAATAAGTAGCCACAGGACCCAAATGTATATCACAGAGCCCAAATTAAAGAGCCCATGGCTAGGGCATCAACGCCAATGCTGGAAACGGAAATGGAAACCACTGGTGGAGCCAAAGATTGAACCCAGGCAGCATGGCCCAGAGCCCAGCATACTTAACCACTATACTTCAGTTTAAGAGCCTGACAAACAACAGCTACATGAAACCTCGGTTACAATTTGACTAGGAATAATTTGCATAACAGATACTTGGGAGCTAGCTCAATCAAGTCACAATCTACAGAAAGGTTAAGGTGACCCAATCATTTGCAGGTGTAATTAACAGATAAGCTCAGATGTTAAAGGCCAAGATATTGCAACACATAGAAGAACTCATTATAAACAATTCTTAGAACCTTTGTCTCTTTTTCTTAATCCCATCATAAATAAAACTGCTACTTGAATAATAATAGTGACCTTCTTTAGCACAGGATATTTGTTGCCCAGGTGCCATGAAAGTTAATTGGCTTAACTAACATCTTTTAAATTCTATATCCAAGATGTCCTGGAAATCGAAGGCAATCAGTGGATGAGTCTGCAGGTCTGTAACAACCTCAGGGCTAATATTATTCGCAGCTATTCAGATGGTTTCTTTAGTTACAGGGCCAACACCAGAATGAGTGTTAGGGTCCTCCTTCTGAATGAATCTTTAACTCTGTTAACTCCAATCTGAATTCAGAGATACCAAAGTATGGCACAGCTGGACCCTAGCTTTCCACCGTGAATGCAGAGCGGGTGGTGAGATTATGGGTGATATACTATTTTCAACCCACCCTCCCTCCTGCTTCAAGGAGGAAGTGACAACAGAGTCTTCCTTCTCGTGGAAGGGAGCTGCTTTTGTGAAGGTTTGGGGAGACTCAGATGCAGAGCTGCCTATTGCTGATACCAGATATTCCGAGAAGCAACCCACAGCGCCAGCATCCTGCAGTACCACATCTCCTTGCCTCGCCTTGGCCACAGGGGCTCTCAGGTCCTCTGGGAGTTTGCAGCAGGTGACTCACCAGTTTCTCCCATATGAACATTCTCAACAGTAAGGGCACACACTCCATCAGGCAAAAATAGTCAGAGGTCACCAACTGCACAGTCAAATGATATTCTGACAGACTTCATCAAACCCAGCAC
Source organism: Dolichotis patagonum (assembly GCA_004027295.1). Taxonomy (NCBI): domain Eukaryota; kingdom Metazoa; phylum Chordata; class Mammalia; order Rodentia; family Caviidae; genus Dolichotis; species Dolichotis patagonum. Next base: position 12,533 of record PVJX010022550.1, read on the forward strand.
ACAAGACTTTTTCCCAGTATTTTAAAAAGCATAGTGTTAGAATATAAAAGGAACTTACAAATAATCCATTCCAGAGCCACTAACTCAAGCACCTGCAGAGGCCAGGCTGGTCCTATCAGGTGAGAGAACTTAGCCAGTTTGGGTCTGTGACAAATAGCAGCATTTCTGTCCCTTCCTAATATATGGACCACTTCTTGGCTTACGTTTTGTTTGGGTGAGGGGCTTGCTATCCTTATCAATCTGCCACTTGTTAAGTGAAGCCAGGAGTCCATTTTTATGTAAAACCTTCCACTGAGTCTACTTTGAACATGCCGGTGCTCATATACAAAATATCTCCCAACATCCTTTTCCTCATTCATCTTCACATGAGGAAATCAAGAGGCAAGACACAGGATAACATGCGCTCCTGTCTCCCAGAAGCCAGTGATGTGCTAGGCAGGGAGTTGGCTGCTTTGAAGCTTTCCAATGAGACACTGCTATTTACCCACTCTAACGGTGAACGTAAGGCTCCCAGAGGGTGTAGCCAGCCAGTAAGGGGCAGGCACCCACCCAGCTCCTCTAGTCACTCAGGACAGAGCCAGGGGCCTCCATACCGTGCGAGACTCCTGGCCACTGAGGGGCTAAGACATGTGGCAACCTTGCTCTACAGACCCCAACTATGACAAAAGCCACTTGATTTCTCTCACATTTGGGGTTGATAATTAGAGAAACAAGACCTTGAAGTTGAGGAATTGAGGCAAGTTAAGAGAAAGCCTCATAGGACTCTTGAAAGAGATTTGTACACAATGCTTTGAGGAATCCTAGAAATTTAATATTTCTCTTTCTCTCATATGTTCACATATATATAAACACATAAGATCACAATGTTACCAACTTAGGAAACCATAAGGAAATTAATCAGTCCATCCATATTGTTCTTATTCTCATGTCATGTTATGCCTTTAAAATGGAAGTTTTGGGAAGATGGCATCCTCTGATATCCAGGGAGGCCCACCAAACCTTTCTCAGAATGTTATTTTTAATGCAAAGATAAAAACACATAAGAAGGAAGCCAATTATATTCTAATTTGGTTTTCAAGATATTTAACATGTAAATGTGTGATGCAGAAACAATGAGATCTAATGGTGATTCTCCAGCCACTGTTGAGTAATAACAACAGAGACATCTGTATGAACTAGAACATGATATAAAAATATCTGTGATTTCTGGTGATGACAAAGTCATAGGCAGTCTTGCGACTTGTCACTACATTCGTAAATTATGAAAATAATAAATTGTGTTTAGAGGTTACTGAGAACAAGATTCCCCCCTTTCCCTATTTAAGTCCAAAATCCCCTGAATTCTCTCCAAGACTATGGGCACAGGTTAAGGGCCCCTAAGAATACCAAGGGGACCCAAAAGAGGTCCCTAATTGTGAATAGTGATGGGAATCTGCCTCCAACTCACATACAGCATCGGGATACACAGTGCCCTTTGGAAATCACCAGTCTATGACACTAGGTCATGTATAATGTCTAATCACTATCGTATGCATATATTTATCACATTATTTCAGATTTTTATATATGAAACATATACATCAAACTTGGGGAAGATTCTAAAACAATTTATTCTTCTTGCAGATGACTTTGTATGTGTAGATTAAAACATAATTTTTTTTCTGGATATTCTGTCAATAAATGATGATTTCTCTAATTGATCAGGGAAAGGTAAACACTTACCTGGAAAGAATTTTATCTTACATCAGGGTCATAGAGTTGAATTAATGATAGTGATTTTCTCTATACTATTGTGCTTTTAGAATTTTAATGAAGAGCACACATTCATTCATTTCTTATGGATTAAAAATACAGTGTCAAGTTCAAAGAAGTTTAATAATCACTAACATAAAAATATAATAAGTATCTCACAAATGTATAAAACAGTGTGACTGACTCAGGTATATGATTAAGACATGAATTAAACAATTCATTAAACAAGCCTGGCCTTGTCCATAAATACTACATTACAGTGTTATAAAATACTTCAATGCTTACACAGCCGAGTACCATCACAGAAATCTGCTCTTGAAATACTAAGTAAATATGCATATTATGCAAGTGCATTTATCATGTTTATAATTAAAACCATGTAAAAAAGAAAACATGAGATACTGGGAGACAAGAACAAAACTCCAGTCATGAGGTTAGATATGGTAGCAGACTTTGGGAGAAATTTTCTGTTCCTAATTTTGTTTAAGTTATACTGCTTTTTAAGTAGAAAGAGTAGTCTAAACTGGAGATAAACAGAAAGGTAAGAGCAGTACTCAGATCCAGGCAGACTGGCTCCAAAGCCCATGACTTTACATGCCTAAGTAAACCTACCAAAATATTTGATGGTAAAATGAGATTTTTTTCTCTTATAAAAGCAAAATGTACACATTATAGGGAGAAAAATCCAGATTATAAATACAAGCAAACAGAAGAGAAAAGAAAATCTTAATTCTGTTCCTCCAATACAACACTTCACCTCTCAGTTCATATCCTTACAAATCTTTTCCTCTTCTTATCAAAATCTTAAATGTAACTTTGTTCACAATCAAGGTGAGATCATCCTATACATACCACTAGCAGCAAATTTGTCAGGATTTCCCCAGGAAGCTTGTTATGGTTTGTATCTAGATGTCCCCACAAACCCTCATTCAGTCACAGGTGGGGAGTTTCAAAGGTGGCTGTATTAGGTATATGATGCTAGAATTAAAATGTGATGCTGGGATTAAGAGCATCATGCTGAGATTAAAGGTACCCCACTCTGGGTAAGGCTGGCACCACCCAAAAGGTGGCTAGCCTGGATGGAATATAAAGTGATAGAAAAAAATTATTTTGCTACTTTTCTGCTTTTCTGCCTTCTGCCCACCTTCTTTGCCATGAACTGTTTCCCCTCTGCAATACCCCTCTTCCATACTGCTCTTCCTTGGAGCCAGCTGACTATGGACAAAAACCTCTACAAACTGTAAGCTGAAATAAATCTTTCCTCCTCTAACTTTAGGTGTTGGGTATTTGTCTCAGCAATGAGAAAAATGACTAAAACAAATTTTGGTACCAGGAGTGGGGTCACTGCTGTGAAATTATCTGGCCATGTGGTTCAGAAGCCCTTGGAACTGACCCCTCCCAAGGCTAGGTAGCACTGAGCATGGAAAATATTCTGCCAGGAATGCTCTCTGCCTTGTTGCAACATCTGCCCTTTGGATGCAACTATGACTGTTTGTTAGTCACACAAAATAATTTTCAACCTGCCTTGAGTTATTCTAAGGAAGAGAGATGGGGAAGGTCATTGGTGCAGTGCCCAAGACCATGGACAGCCTGAATGGGATCCTAACTCTACCACTGACTCTCTATGGCTGTCAAGAATATCCTTTTCCTCAGTTTGCACATTGGAAAAAAATGGGAGTAATGATTACAACCACTTTGGGGGGCTGATATGAAGATCTTGAGTTTCCATATGGTATTTAAGAGGTCTTTGAAACTATTCGCCCCCGGATTTTCTTTATTCCAGGATAAAAACACTCCCAGTTGTTCATTAGCCTTAATGTCACATAGACTCTAGACTCCTCTTACTACCCTGTTTTTTCATTTCCAAGCACTATCCTGATTTTCCCTGTTCCTTTTCAAACCTGAAGCTTGCATCTTGTACCACACCCTGGTTTTGTTTGGTTAATTCAAGGTCCAATGCAAATGCTCTCTCCTTTGCACTCCATTACCAGTGCCTATCACTTGATCTACAGGGTAACACTAGCTCTGCAGCAGAGCTGGCCTCATTTGCTTTATGGTTTCATGACAGCATCAAACAGTCACATCAGGAAGCAAGTAAACTGCTGAGTACAAGGATTCAAGGAACCTCCAGAGGCAGATAGTTAAGGCTTCTTAGGGGAAACTGTCTTTAAGAAGGGGTATTACAATGAGGACTAGCAGATGATGTTGAAAAAAGAAGATTTCTGGAGCACAGACCATGAAGTCACCACAGATGAGTGCCAAATCAATCACCGAATCAATCATGCTAACAGCTACTACAGCAGAGCACATCATACAACTGTCACTAAGTATTTTCTCACACCATTACTTTCCCAAGTCTGGTCAAAAGATTGACACTACTCTTGACAGGTGAGAAGGCAAAGCTTGGCGGAGCTAAGAACCTAGGTTTGCGCAGACTGCTTTGACATTTTAGGGTGACCACTAAACAGCAGGCTCTAGCAATAGACTTCATAGCACAGTACATGTACATAGACACACTCAAGTGGGAGAGCTGGGTTTTCAAAGATGGCTCCAATGAAAGATGTTGTAAATGTACTCATTCAGTAGAACAAGGAACTCTTCTAAATTAATTTCTCTTGGTAAACAGCCCAACAGTATAAGAACCAGTCAAGAACAGTACAAGATTGTGACATCATTAGCTAAGCCTGTAGAATCAAATTAACCACTGATTGTTTTACTCAATATTTACTGAATACCTACTATGTATCATATACTCTGCTTACTGAGCAATGAGACTATTCCAGAGAACATATATGATGCCTTCTCCATCTAGAAAAGTTTAGAATCTATTGGGAAAACTTTCAATAATTAAGCACAGAATACAATGTGACAAAACAGCACCAAGTGAGGTGATTCCATCATAAACACAAAGCCGTTACTGAGGACGTGCTATAACAACACAGACTAAACATGTGAGCAAAGCAGAAGGGACACAGTGGAAAGGAAGATACTACAGGTAACAGGCAGGGCACGTGCTTGTGCCTTCTGCTAGGATTGTGAAGATAAGGCAATGGGGGAAATGAATGAAATCACCCACAATAACCAACAGCAGAAGGAAAAACGGGGAGATAAAAGCAGTAGAAGAGAGAAAATGGGCCCTGGTACTAAGCTTCTGTACAACTGGGTAGGGCAGAGGAACAAATGAAGGAGACCTAGACAGCAGGGGAGGGTAAGTTCACAGATTTCAGCTTTAACAATCAGTCTATCCTAAGTTCCCTGGTAAACAGGCACACTTCCCCATATCTAAGTTTATGAAACTTACTTTATGAAAAGTAGTCTCATTCTGAGTATTTAAAGTTATTCACAGGTAATAAGAGGCAGGCAATGCAGAGAAAGAGTGTGTGCTCAGCTTCAGGGACACTTCTGGCAAAAAGCCCAGAGAAAGCAAAGACCAGATCAAAAATCAGAATGTCCACTCAATGCTCCTTCCATTTTGTACTGGGGCACCTCTGAATTATCCCACAGAAACTCGTAGATGACAAATGCATTCAGCTAAGTAATGTCACCTTCAGACACTTGAAAAGTAAGGCAGAAAGTGCTGTGCACAAACAAAAGGTGCTTTCAAAACAGAGGACTGAGCCGCATCAACTGCTTCCCAATCTTCATCCTCAGCTTTCACACAGAGACAAGACACCCCTGGAGGCCACCTATCAATCTTACTGCTCCTGAGAGACGCTGGAATCATTCTCAGTGGAGAAATTGTAAGGCTAGAAGGCTTGACTGAAAGATTTTACCAGTAAGAGGAGAAGGTGTTGTTCAAGCACTCAGCTTTGGTATAAAATTAAATAGAATCCTAAGGGTTTTCAATGAACCTGGGTTTGGTTTGAGGCTGATGCTATCTTGTAGATACCAGAGTGCAAACCAAAATAGTGATAAAATGTGACAAGAAATGTCTAAAGTTCCCTGTGTACTTGTTTTATAGATTTATGTAGTTTAATTTCAGAGAGTTATTTTCTTTTCTTTCCTTCCATTACAGATCCTGCAATGTATTTCATGTCTACATTACGAATCTTAAACAATGGTCAGGTGGGAGACATATGTCTGCTTAAGGCAGATGATTCATCTTTTCCAAACATGGGTTGATCCAAAAGCAATAAAATTTCAAGGGAAGCATGTACTTTCTTTTTTCCCTTCTGCCCAAAGAAACCTGGAACAAGCATGTATATATGTGCACAAGTGCGTCTGTGTTTGTGTGGCCATGTATGAATGCTCTATTTCATGGGGGTGCGGTGAGATAAATTCTAGGAACCTGGAAAACTAGAAACAAGTACAAGAAATTAACTATTTTGATGAGTAAAGTTTTATTTGGAAAACTATCTAATAATGGTAATACTTTTGCGATTTTAATAATAAATTTCTTTTTAAATTACTATATGTTAGTTAAATGTTTTCTTTGCCCTTTTTTCTATCTATGAAGGTGAATAATTACAAGTTATTTGAAAGAGACTCATCTACCCAATAGACCATCAGAAATAAGAATTGGTCTCATTTGTTCCCAGAAAGCAGCAGAGTCAAAAGTCAAATGCATAATCAAATATCACATTAGCATAAAAATGAAAGGGAAAAAAGTGGAAGAGAAACTTAAAAAATAGGAGTGGGAGGGAAGATAGTTATCTCAGGGGTTATCCATCTCTGCCCCTCTCTATGCAGCAACAGGAGTACATCCTGAAGGCCAAGAAACTATATAGATCATCAGAAAATCAATAAGCCTTTGTAAGTCGTGAGTCAAACAATTGAACCCAACCTTTTTGGGAAGGAACAGACACAGGAGTCCAGGCAGAGGCCGCTTCAGAGAACAGACCATGTGGCAGAGACTGCCTGTGGCAGTTCCACCACCAAGTGCCTCACCTGGTGACAGGGCATCACATCCAATAAAGCCTCCGTCAGGTAAGGTGCCACATCTTGCTGTCAACAGGCAAGATGAATTCTGGGACACTCCTCCTGGAATGCAGGTGAAGCACAGGAGCAAAAAGGAGCAGTGAATGAAAACCAAATGCAGGGCTCCTATTGAAACCAAGGGTTTCCCTAGTCTAAACACAAAAAAAGATTTTACTTTCCAGTTCTCATTTAGTTTTAGACTAACCTCTTTGATTACAGGAGAAAATCACTGAACGACTATGGTAGAAAAAACTACATCAGAGCATTCGGTATTAAGAAATAGGATGGACGCCTTCTGCAGCATCCCCGCCATCCCACGTTCATTACCCGTGAGATGCACAGTGCACAGTCAGAGCTTCACTGGGAAAAACCCAGCAACAAAACACTATGGGTTTCAATGACCAAATATTTATCTTCCAAATAAATCTTGTGTCTTCTAACTCTTACAGAAATCAATTTGTTAATTCACTTCCATTTCATTCTATAATGTCTCCTTTTGTTAATCCTCTTTCCCTGGGGGACTCTTTTCAAATCTTGTCACTAATCCTTTACTGAAAAAGTTCCCTTTTCTGAATTCAAGGTGAAATGCACTTAATAAACAAGCCCTGGATTTATCTGTCTCTTCTTGCATTTATTTTGTGCTCCGTGGGCTCTCTCATTAATTGGATGCTCCTTTTGCTTTTCCATTCCCTTGCTATCACCACACTTCCCTTAATCCATTCATCTTTTATTAAACACAGTGGTGGATGACAAGAGGTTAACCAGAAAAAAAAAAGGAAAGCAAAAATAAAAAATTGAAACATCTACCAAAACTAAATGTGAAAATTAACTTTTAAAAGGTAGCGCACCTGTGAGGTTCCTGGGCAGACACCATCCTTCCAAACAGAAGAGCCTGGTTCTCCCCAGAGGACAAGGACTGGCACACTCCGGGGAGCTACACTACTGCCACCCACAAGCCTGCACCAGAACTGTGGTGTGGAGCCTGTGCACTGTGCCCCACCTCTGTTACATTTTGCTTAGGTTGTAAAGCACTGATTTTTCTAAAAATGTAGAACCATGTATCTGAAGGTTAAAAGCATGAATTTCACAATTCTCATTACAAACCAATCACATTTTCCCAACAAGCCAGTGAAGTATCAAAAGTTACATGTCACACAAGGAGACTCAGAAACACACACTACTAATAGGACCAAGTTTCTTCTCACAAATGGCAGAAAGAGTCATACAAAGAGTGACAACAGGCAGTGTGCAAACTCCCAGAAAATCCCACTCACAGAAAAGACATGAATATTCTTCCCTCCATAGTCTGTCCCTCCCTGTTTCCTTTATCTTATATTTAAAGCCATGTGATCCTCAATGGTCTGAGAAGTTGATTTATATGTTTATCTCCCACTTCTACTCTTAGCCAAAACCAGGATTCTCCCTCTCTATTTAATTGGAGCTCAGTCTCAACTATTGGTTCCGAAAGGGGAAAAGTAACCAGTTTGGGGTCAAAATTGGAAATACTCACTCTCCCCATCAACTCCTACTCCTATGTGGACAACTGGATAAAGGGTGAATGTCTGTGGGAAGCCCCCTCGTACTCCGGGGTGAGGTACTAGTCTACCTCACTAGCGTTTACCGCAGCTGATTGGTCCTTCTCCCCAGTGAGAATCAAACATCATAGAACTTGACATATTTGAATCTGTGCATGAATGAGATTTTTGTTAAAACACAGATTCTGATTCAGATGTGGAATGAGGCTGGAGATTCGACATTTCTCAAAGTCCCCAAATGACAGTAACAATGTGGGTCCACAGGCTACCATTTGAGTGTCAAAGGAGAGATTGTGGATTTCCTCTTCGCATCCCCCACACACGGCAGTGGCAAATGAGGAGGAAGAGGAAGGCTCACTGGGGGAATAAAGAGTAATTTTTGCCCCAGGTTAGGCAAGCTGCTGCACAGTGCTGCCACTTACCAACTGTTTTGGGTTTTTTTTAATATTCAACAATAAAACATAAAGCACCTGACTTGAAAAAGTAAAAAGAGGTCTAATTCAAAGTCACTTCCTGCTACACTCAGCAGACTCAAACTATGAAACCATCCTCAGCATGTTAAAGAGCTCATAAGTTAAAAACAACAGGTGAGAAAACACGACATTCCCGGCAAAAATAAATGGGGTTGTCAGTGTGCTGTGTATTTTATGGCTCCAACATGCCGACTTGGTTCCCTTAACTATGGTCGGGGTTATGAAATCACAATACGGCATCTGTCCTAAGCTCTCAGCCTGAGACCTCTGTCAGGGGCTAATAATACAATAATAACCAGAGGCTAAAGCAGTCCCAGGATTCACCCTGCCCATATAGGGTGCCAAGTGACTCACCTTGCACAACCTTGAGAAATAGCCACAACTGTCACCTCCATTTTCTCATTGCACAGCTTGGAGCTACAGGACATGGCACAGTTACACCAAACTGGCTCGCAGAAGGGAAAGATTTGAACCCAGGCTGTCTGAGTCCTAAATACACATGTGCCTAACAGATATGCTACTGCCGAGGTCATTTCAAGATCGCATGAAGAAAAAGGTGGCCCTAAAGAAAAAATCTAAGACCTAGATGTTAAAAAAAAAAAAAATCTGGGTAGGAAATAGAAGAGGGTCTGCAAAAAGGTTTCTTGGACCTCCAAAGATGCTGAATTCATCCCAAACACGAGGCCAGTGCTGCTGAAATCCACTAAACATTAGAGCACTCATTAACCTCCCATGTTAATCATTTGCCCTTTATTTCGCTTGGAACATATTTGTCTCCTTTTTCCCCATCATACAATTCTTCTCTCTCTCTCTCTCTCTCTCTCTCTCTCTCTCTCTCTCTCTCTCTCTCTCTCTCTCTCAGCTTCTTAGTTAAAAACAAGAGAGATGAAGCTTGAAACCTAATTAAGGAAATGGCCCGTGTACAAAGAAAACAGCCAGGGATCATTATTCAAACGCAGCCGCTCTCTTTATTTTTGAGGCAAAGCTAATGACTGCTCTGCAGCCCAGTGGCCTCTGCGTCCTGTCGAGTGCACATCCCATTATTAGAGGATAATGCAAGCAATCGGAAAGCGCAGTGAATAAGAGCATGCATGGATCCCTGTTCTCACGTAAATATGTCGTGATGATTTGGAATAAAGACAAATGTTATCCTGGGAAATGCAGAACTCCCTGAGCCAAAATCATTCATCTTCCATCAGTAAGAGTGAGTCTCTCCTGAGCAGACCCGGGTATGTATGATGGAGCCCAGGGGCAAGAAATAAGAAAGCAGCAACCGTACTTTCCCATGAAAATGTGGCTTCAGGGCATCTGGGAAAGGAAGAAAAAAATAGGAAGCAAAGAAACTCTCTGGAGAAAGTCTGTTTGAGCCAGGCATGTTGGTACATACCTGTAATTCCAGCACTCTAGGAGACTGAGGCAGGAAGATGGCAAGTTCAAGCCCAGCCTGGGCAATTCAGAGGCGTAGCTACAACTGGTCTCAAAAAGCTAGAAAGGGCTTGAGGGTATAGTTCAGGGTAAAGGCACTGAGTTCAATCCTCATGCGGGGAGGAATAAGTAGGAGGAGAAAAATAGTGGAAACAAAGCAAAATGACCTGGTACTCTGAGCCAAAGTATCAGAAAAAGCCTCAGCTCTCCCTACGTTTCAAACTCCTGACCTAACTCAGGAGGGTAAGATTTCAAGGTAAACAGTCCCTTGGAAAGAATGGGTTACTTCCTTACTCTGTGGTAGACCCCCTTCCTCACTTCTGATTTGCAGCTCTACCCATAGGCGGGGCTTGGAGTGTCGATAACTACCACCAGCCTACACTGGAAATCCCCATTAGCAGAAAAAGGCTGAAGCGCGTGATCAAAGCCTGAATCATCCTTTTTGTGATGTTTGTTAGATTTGATCCCAGGACTTAGTGCAAAGCACAGGAAACAAGTAAGTTCACGTGCTCCCTACACTGCCATCCCCATACACACAGGGCAGGTTTCTTCCCAAGCACTTTTTCTTTGCCTTCTCATACCTCTCCCCCAAGGGGAGCGCATCAGAAGAGGAACCAAAGGATGAGCAATGAGCCCATGAAGAGAGACAAGCGGACAGCAAGTGGGTAGGTGAAAGCATAGTCTCCTATTGCCACAGCTGGGCTGAAATCATAACTGTTGCCCAAAAACTCTTGTTACACACCTGTGCATTCTGCAAGGTGCTCTGGAAGGCTGCAGAAACACCTACATTGATTCCTGGGCAGGGCTGAGTGCAAGTGGGCCCCAAAGAGACTGTCTGCCAAAATGAGAACGCCGCATGGCACAGATTATCCACATGGGGCAGTTTGCTATTCAGTTTTTATATTTGTTTTCAATGCATCAATTCCCAAACCACTGGTGACTACAGGATTCCCTTAGTCACTAGTTCAAAAATCCAACTTGCTTATTCCACCAGTTCGTGCTGCTCTGAAATTATGATATCAGTTTTATCATGATATAAACAAATCTTTAGAACATTTAATTTTTTAAATAAAGATGTGTCCTCTTTTCTCCTCCTCTTCTGAGCCAATATATTCTTGGCTATCACCCACCCACTCCAAGCATCCAATTAAATTAATTTTAGGCACAACTCTTTCAGTGCGTGTGTGAGCGCACATGTATGTGTGTGTGTGCGTGTGTGTGTGTGTGTGCTACTGGAGGTTTAACCCAGAGCCTTCACACTTAGTTATGTTCCCAGTCCATTTCTTATTTTTTTCTAAAACAGGGTCTTACTAAGTTGCCCAGGCTGTACCTGAACTTTTGATCCACCTGCCTCAGACTCCCAAAGTGTTAGATTACAGGCACCAGATGCAATTTGTATGAACTCTTTTGGGAATACAAGTCTATGAGTTTTGAAAAATGCACAGAGTTGTGTAACCACAACCATAATCTAAATACAAAAGATAGCCAGGGGTTAGTGGTATACTCATTTATACCACTATACTCATTTATACCATCCTCACTTATGCGAGGATGACAGAAAGATCACAAATTCAAACCCAGCCTGAACAGCGTAGCAACTCGGTGAGACCCTGTCTCCAAATAAAAGGGACTAGGGACACAGCTCAATACAAAGGCCAGGAGCGCAATCCCCAGTATGAAGCGGGGCAGCCCTGACCACCCAGAAGGTGCAGGACAGTTCTATCACCCCACAAAATCCCTTTAAGCTGCCCCTTTTTCTATCACCCACTCTGCAGCCCCAACTTCTGGCAGCCACAGATCTACTCTCTGTCCTTAATCATATGACTGCTACAAAATGCCACATAAATAAAATAACATAGGTGGCCTTTTTAAGTTTGGCTTCTTTTAACTGAGAGTATGTTTTGTTTTTTGGTTTTTTGTTTTGTTTTGTTTTTTGTTTCTGTTTTTCCTGCTGCAGGACCTTCAAGTTTCAGGCTATTACAAATATGACTATTCACATACAAGTATCTGTACCAAACCATCAACTTTCATATCTTGTGAGTAAAACCTAGGAATACAATGCCTGGGTCACATGGCAGGTTTATACTTCTGAGAAATTGCCGAACTATTTTCCAAAGTGGTTATTCCTTTTCACAGTGCCACCATCAATATTTTCTTTAATTTCTTGATGACATTTACTATTTTCTAAGTTTGGGGTTTTGTTCACTTATTGAGCGTAAAGGAAGAATGTCAGATATTTTCATAGGTGTATAGTAATGCCTCACTGGAGCATTAACTTATATTTCTCTAAATTACTGATGGTGTTAAACACCTTTAATTTTGATTCTTTACCTTTCATACATTTTCTTTTGGTAAAATGTATGCTCAAATCTTGCCCAAATTTACTTATTCTTGGGTTTTGAGAGTTCTCATATAATGTAAATCCATATCCACTGACATAGACATAGTAATTATTTTCTATTATGCATCTTGTCATGATACCATCGCAGAGCAAAAATGCTAAAGTTTTGATAAATTCCAATTACCGTTTTTTTTTATCGGCTCCTGTCTTTGTGTCTCATGTAAGGCTTTTTTATCCAATCCATGGTCACTAAGATTTCCTTTTAGATTTTCTTTTATGTTTTCTTCTAGAAGTTTTACATTCTTTATTTAGTCGATGATCCATTTTAATTTTTGTGTAAGACACAAATATCGATGCTCATTTATTTACATCATGGACTACCAGTGAAGGGAAAATATTTAAGATTTATCCCCTTCTAAGTAGACGAAACAGGAGGGAGAAGGGAGGATTGTAAGACCTGGGTAGTTGGTACAACTAGACAGGCACCACCTCACCTTCCCTATTAATTCTATTTGAACAAAGTTACTTCCTATTCTAACTCAACCATCTGTATCCTATAATTATAATCACATCTCAAAATCCTGCTAGCTCAAGGTCTAAATCACTCTCTGTCTGTCTCTCTCTCTCTCTCTCTCTCTCTCTCTCTCTCTCTCTCTCTCTCTCTCGTTCTAGCTCACTAAAAGTTACTGCACCTAAAGCCACATTCTTCTGTACACAACTGCTTCATCACAAGATAAATTTGCTCTCAAAAATAAAGACCTGCTCCTCATGAATATTCCTATCTGGCTGATAATAGGCTTCAATCCACAAAGATAAGCAATGCTAATTATCATAAGGTTTATAATCCAAATCATAATGAGTACACTTAATGACTCAGAAAAGCCAAAGCTGAAAGTCTGATCTCATGTTAGAGAGTTAATACCTGAAGAAAGGGATGTCTTTCATTCTTTTACATTGCAATTTGGTATCCTTTTCCCGTAACAGGTCACATATTTTACAGTATACTCAAATATTTGTTTAATGTCTTCTGTCTTATTATGCTGTATGCTCACAGGGATATAAATTACCACTACATAACCAGGGCACAGCACAGGGACCAGTAACTTCTGATTCAGTAACAGTAACACCCCCCCAAACAGCCATTTTTCCTTCCTAGATTACCCTACTGTCTAGCAATGTGTGTGACACTATCACGACTCCACAGGCAGGTACACAGGCAGAGCCCCTGGACAGTCCACAGAGCACTGCCGTGTCTCTATGCTGACACATTTGTGTTGCACACCTAACAGCTATTTTAATGAATGGCTCCTCTCCAGAGTTGCTGCTGACTTGTGAACTTAGTGTTACAAAGTTGCACAAAGAGCTTGGGTTCATTTAACTCCAAAGCCTCCCTCTCCATACCTATGTTAGTTTATTACAAAACCAGTAAATGCTTATAAAATTTCACATTTTCAAAGGGAAAATACAATAATCTCACCAACCCACTACCTCCAATGACAACAATATTTAGAAGAATTTAATTTGGGGGCATGTATCCTTGTTTTTTCTCTATATTGAACACATATTTTAATGAATTGGAATTGCATCACTTATGCCATTTTATGAAATGCTTTTTAAATACACTATTATGTGATAAAAAGTTTTCTATGTCAATAAAAACTTTGCTGCTACCATTGCTTTCATTGGTCATGCCTTGATTCGGTGAGGCCACTTTGGTAAGAATCCTTTTTTTAAGATAAAAGTTGAGGGGAGGGAGAACTAATTTAACACATGTAAGGAAGCTTCTACTCTGTGCTATTTGCTAAGCAGTGTTAGCTCACACCAGGCCAAGAGGGTATAAACACCCTGGGATAAATGGTCACATACAACCCACTACATCTGAGCATCCATTCCTCACTGCTGTTGACGGCCCCATGGTCACTCTACTGCAGAAGCAGCTCCTCACTTGAAGCTTTAGTTCCACACTCACTACAAAGTATCATGCGCTTATTTCTACCAAGAATCTGCATGGCAGGACAGCCATCCATGTCACAGACTCCTACCAACTGGACTCTCCATGGGTCCTTGGAGGTGTGAGAGGCTCCCAAAGGACTGCTTGGGGCACACATCTGCAGCCAGCAGTTTGAGGAATGAAGAATCACCTCATTACAGAGCTGCCACATTCGAGTGCACTCTGGGCTCCAATGTCCCTCCATAGAGCCTGACCCCCCCCCTTAGGGCCCAAGTGACACCAAGAGACAGAGGCACAGGAGAACTAGGTCTGCCACACATCTCACCTACTTGCTCCCAAACAGGAGGGAAGCCCTGTGCATTTCAGTTTCCTTGATGCACAATGGCAAGTATGAGTCCCCAAAACTGTGTCCAGCCACATAAAGACGCCAAGACACCTTCCTGTTACGTTAATCATGGCTCAAAACCAAGCTAGGACAAGGAGGCAGGATTCCTGCCTCTGTTTTCCTGCACACTGTGTTACACCTCCCTGACATCAGTGAATTATCTCCACACACTGTCAGACTTCTTGTAGTCCCCAGGGTGCCACCTTCTTCCTCTCAGCTCCAAGCTGTCTAGGAGCTGGTTTCGCCCAGGGCGCATCTGCCCACACATTCATTTAATAGACACCGACTCACACAGCCAGGTTTCAAGGTGCAAGCTGGAGGCAGAGGAGAGAGCAACAAACCCAAAGCCTTGGCCTCTGGGAGTCCACAGCCACGTAAAAGAAGAAAACATGAAAGAAGTGAGTTCAGCACCACAACCAGAGAAGCCAAAGACGAGCGGGCAATTTCTGGGACCAGACCCAGAGCCCCAAATTGCTTTTAGGAGAAACGCGTCCCAAAGGTGACTGAGCAGCAGTCAGCTAAGACAGGTGAGGGTGAGAGGGCATAAGAGAACAACATGGAGGAAACTGCAGAGGTTAAAAGGTGAGAGGCAGAAGGGTGCAAGCGAGAAAGGAATCAGGGCTCTGACGCAGAGGCCCGGGGAGGTTGTGTGAGGCTGCCAGGCTGACTCCCACGTCACCTCCTCTCTCAGGCCACCTGCCAACTCTCACTCTCTTGGGGGCAATGTTGTTAGCATGTCACACTTCACACTACCTTTCACGCCTATCCCCTTCCCACTAGATTAGAACTTCCAAAAGCACAGGACTCTTCCTGTGTTTCCCCCACGGAACACCAGCAATGGGCCTGGGTCCCAGACCCACAAATGCTCAAAAATGATGAAGCATTGAATAAACAAGTCATTTTTTTTTTTTTTGCTTTACACTTTGGCCTAGTTGTTATATTCAAGAAATCGCTGAAATTCTCTACAGGTAGAACCAGGCTTGGCTTGTCACAACAACTGAAAACTTAAGGATATAAAATGTAGGGAATCACTGCATCATGTAAAAATGACACTGTTCACTCTACAAAAGCCACCAACACAACCAGCCGCTGGGTTCACACCCTGGCCTACTAGCCAGGCGAGGTAGAGGCAGCTACTTAAAATCATGCACACCTCCCCCAGGGCCTATTTTCCCATTCTGTGGACAGAGTCAGCCCCGTGCAGAGGATGACAGAATTCAAGAGGGTATAAAACTGCTAGGACTGAACCATGATTCTGCTCAGATGCTCACACTGAGCTCTTCACACTACCAGGTGCTCTCCTGGCAAAGTCAGGGACAGAGAGGGAAAGTTCTTGAAAAACCCAACCTCCTCATGCCACATGCAGACAAGGTCTCTAAAAACTTCACTTGAAAAGTACAAGCTAAGTGCAGTCTCAGCATTGCCAAGGTCATCTCCGGACAGGGCACAATATCAGAGAGACAGAGCCTGTCAGCACTCCAATATTTAATGAATCCTCTTCCCTGGGGTAATTACTCAGCCCTACTTGTGTATGCAGAACAGGAGGACCTTCCCATCCAGTCCACACTTGTGCACACACAGCAAAGGCCGGGCAGAACCACCCACCCGCCCAGAGCCAGGGCTGGCACAGAGGTGTCACCGAAATGGCTCTGAGGGTTCTGGTGCGTTAGACTCTGCACCTTCCCTCGAGCAGGCTTGTGCATTCCACTCATGTAACTGGGAATTAAATGAGTCATCAAAGTGACACAGCCAATCTCTTTATCACTGGAGTCTCGAAAAGGAGGGGTAGAGCTTTGGGGAATGAAGAAACAAGCCCATTTATAGCAGTGAATTAGATATCTTTGCTGGATCCATGTACATTAAGGAATGCTAATTTGATTCTTGTCAGCTTGGGAGCTGGGCTGTCGATGCCAGTGGGTTTTTAAAAAGGGAAGCAAAGGGCAGAAGTTTTAAAAATGGCAGCAGCTCAGTTGCACGGGGAAGGATTCTACATCCTCTCCCTGACCAGGGTTTTCAGGATGCAGTGTAAGGAAAGGATGGCATGCTGAATCTTTAGCTTTACATGCCACCTCTGTGCCACGGATGAGACCAGCTAAAAGCAGCCATAAAGAATCAGATCCCACATGTGAAAACTGGAGTTGTCCAACGACAGGCAGCAGGCAGGACTGGGCCTGCAGATCACAGTTCACAAACCCAGGTCTGTAAGTAACCAAAGTAGTGGGTTATCACTGAACAAGGGGATCAAGAAATCCCACCTCATCTGCTGGCTCTGGCCTGGAGACCGGTACAAACATTTAATAGCCGAGTAACCAGAAAATGAACAAATTGAACACTTATCTCAATCTACCAGAAACACAAAGAGGAAAATTCATTTAACACCTTCGTTCTCCATCTCCCTCTCTCACAGGCCTTGTGGTTTTGCTTCTCTCACCATTTCTCCTTTCCTTGCCTGGAAACACCAAAGTCCTGCTGTGTAACCTGCATAGACTGTCCATGGCTCTCTCTTTTTTTATTTTCTTATCAAATTGCTCTTCCTTTCCTCCCAGGTTATCCTCATCCTGCTCTGTAGCAAGAGGTCAGACACGGACTCTTCCACATGGAGGCAGTGGGAGACTGGAAGACCAGGGTGCAGGGGGACAGCTGACCCATCCCTGTGGTAGGGTCCTTCTCCAGGGTTTCAGGAATTTGAAAAAGAATCAGATCTGATTTTCACTAGCCTCTTGCTCCATGCTAGTATTCCCTTGAACTTTAAAAGTAATCAACAAAAGTAGTATTAGAAGAACCTGCAGGTTTGCCACCAACAAAATCTGCTGTTTTCCTACCACATCAACTCGTTGCTAGAATCTCAAAGTAGCATTCCATTTTACGTTGGTTTAACAGGCACGCAAAAGCATGAGGCCCCATCTCATAGCTTCGAAGTCTTTCAAAGTTTTAAATCATCAGTTGGAATGGTGTTATCCTGTTTTGTTTGACTATATCATACGTGATGATATGAACAGCTGTTTTGAAGAAAACATTATGACAGCTATTGCTGATTTAATATTATCCTTCTTAGAAGTCCTACCATGCTTTTTTTGTTCTACTACC
>PVJX010022551.1:0-30401 GCA_004027295.1 Dolichotis patagonum
GCTCTTGCTTCTGGTTTCCCCGCCCTGGGGTGGCCGCAGCTCGCCAGACCACAGTCACTCTCCAGGGCGGCAGGCTGCTTACTCGACCAACACTTTTTATTTTAACTTCCAGGGCAGTGCTGATTAAATACAAACAAAACTTAATCTTTTGAAATACTCATCTCAATTTTCAAACTGGCTTGGGAGACTTAACTTTAATATTCACTTACTCAATCATCCTTTACTGAGTGCTACTCTTGTGTCACGATCTGCTTTCACATCCATTGGCTCAAACAATGAGACACAGACACTGATGTTACAGAAAAGACTGAAGTTCAGAAAGGTTGAGTAACTTTCCCAAGTTTAAGCAGCTAGTTAGTGTTAACTCTGGAATGAAACCCAGATCTCTCTCAGATTCCCCCCTATGATACTCTGCACTCCTTGGGGGTCAAGAACTTTTCATGTTCAGCCATGAAAGGGCCTTAGAATGGCATGTGATTTGAAGGATCAGCTAAGAGAGAGTTATAACAAACTGATCAGATAATACAAGGAGTTAGAATGAAAGGTTGCTGGGTTAGCAAGGGGCAAAAAAAAATGAGTCAGGGGAGAGGACTTCTCCAATAGAAAGGATCACCTGTCCCATCTGTCTACACTGCGGCCCCCTGCTGTACCCTAACCCTGAGGTTCTGGTCACATTTGCATGGTTCACAGGTAACACACCTGCCCTCAGGCTAGTGGCCTTTTAGGGACTCCTTTCCATGTGATTTAACCTCAGCAGCCCCTGGGACCCTTTGTCCAACACACGGCCACGTGGCTATGAGGTGGAGGTAGGTGAGTCTCACATTGTGTCCTGAATATTAACACCTGCCCTGTGTGGGCACTTGGTGCCAGAACATTCCAGGGCCCCAGGCTGTTCCTTGCTTCATTTGGATGTGGGCAGGACAGGTTTTGGGGGTGTAGCATGGGAACTGGCTCTGGAGGTTGGAAAACGCACAGCCTTTGCCTTACATGACAGGTGGGAAGTGGAGCGACCCAGAGTTTCATGGGAACACAGTGGCTAAAGTGATAACCCTTCCTCCTTTTCTTGAGAAGTCCTATTATTAACTGCTGGAATAAATGGTACAAATCAGCAATGTATGGCAGGATGACTAACGACCCCCAAATATGTCCACCTCCTAATCCTCAGAACCTGTAAACACTGACTTCCTGGACAAAAGGGACTCCAGCTGTGACTAAAGTGAGGATCTGGAGATAGAGGTTATCCAGGCAAATTGGATGCAGCCTCAATGGCACTTATAAGAAGGATGCAGGGAGAGTCAGAGTCAGAGAGGAAACCAAAGCTTGGAGTGAGTCCAGGAAGGAACTACAAGCCAAGGGGCATAGGTAGTCCCCAGGAGCCAGAAAAGGACATTCTTATATAAGAGAGTAGCTCCAGTGACACCTTGAATTTAGCTAGTGACATTGACTTTTGCTTTCTGCCCTCCAGAATTTTACCAACAAATGTATTGTTTGTTTTACCAACAAATTCATGTTAATTTGTCAGAGCAACATTTGAAAACTAATGCTAAGTCCAGTGTGGACCTGGGGACATTGTCCTTTACTGCTTCATCTTGAGATGATCATGAGGCCATGTACTTCTAAGACAGAAGATGCTGCCTGATATTTCATTTGGCCCATGGACATTTATTGAGCCTCTGCTGCACACCAACCAGAATCCTAGCCATTAGAAATACAGTAAGGAAGAAAACAGATAGTGAGGGAATCAGGCAACATACAATAGCATAACAAAATAATAAGGTGCTTTTAAATATTATTATCCAGGAGGGCCTCTTGGAGGTGGTAACATTTGAACTGAAAGATGAAAAACAAGCTGGGTGAAGACCTGGTTGAGTTTACTCCAAAGAGGGTAGCATTTAGGCAGAAGGAACAGTCAGGAGGACAGAGAGCATTTAGTTTGTTGGAACAGACAGGAAGTGTTGCTAGAGTGCAGAAGGTGGGAGGGGAGGAGGGAGGAGGAGAAGAGACCTGCAGGACTAGGCATTTCAGAAACTTGCAGACATGGGAAGCAGACTGAATTTTGTCCTAAAAACAGTAAAGATGCCACATAGGCTTGAAACAGGATAAGGGTGTAAGCTGTCATAGCTATGGCATTTTAAAAGATTCCTCCAGCAATTGTATAAGTATGGAGTGTTCTTATGGGGTCAAGGGGACATGTAGAGTGGCAGGAGAGAACTCAATTATGAGGCTTCTGTAGCTTTGAAATGATGGGTGGCTGTCAGTGGCGATGGAGGGAGGTGGGTAAAGTCATGTGGGTTTGCAGCCTCATTTATAGTTGTGAAAAGAAAGGCCATGAAGGATGACCCTGGCATGATTACTTAACTGAGTGGGTCATTCATGGAATGTGGAAAGTCTAGGGACAGCTTTGGAGTTAGATCGCTTTCTCATCACACCAAAAGTCAGCACTAGACAATCAATTCACTTCCTTTAGATGAACTCTGAGACTCCCCATCAACCTGGTAGACGGCGATACCCACAGTGATCAAGCACACCAGTGGTCAAGCACACAGCCTCTGGAGTGCAATTGTGTGGAATCTAGCTCAATACATTTCTAGCCTCTCGTCAGGAGGACCCTGACTGGTTGTTTAGCCTCTTTGTGCCTCAATTTTCTCATTTGCAAGTGAGGATAAAGAACCCATTCTCCCATGATGCTGCACAATTAGATGAATGAGTGTGTAAAGACTTGTTATATGTCACTGTTGTGACTGGCCCTGCAGGTGTTGCTGATTCCAGGCCAGATAGCTCTCCTACAGCAACATTGACTGGAAAAAGAGATAATGAGTAAAACAAGGCCAAAGACGTTCAGGGGATTTATTCCCCAGCCCCCACCTACCCTACCACAATGAGAGATAAGATTATTGGAACAGATCTCTTCAATAATTATGTCAGGACCCGAAACTGGGTCCCTTCCCTCTTGGCCTGGGAGAAGTTAAAGTTCTTCTTTGATTTTGAATTTCTTCTCTCGTCTTGGAGGTCTTTTTGGCTTAGCTACCTCGTCCTTCTCCTCAGACCTTTTCTTCTGTCCCACTGGAGCTGCCTCCTTCATGGCACCCTCCCGCTCGGGTGGCTCCTGCACTTGCACTTCCAGCCTGGTCACATTCTCCAGTGTGGGCAGCTCTTCCACTGGTGCCTTCACTTTGGTCACGTTCTCCAGGTCAGGGAACTGCTGCTCAGGCGGCTGCTCCCCAGGTAGCTCTGGCTCTGTGTAAGCTCTTTCCTTTTCTTCAGTGAACACCTCCTCTTCTATCATTTCATTTTTCTCAATGGACAACAGCTATTAAAGAAAAGATGAGAAGAACAGAGGGAGGGGAAAGGGAGTAAAGAAATTAATTGATAATTGTGATTGTGACTATCAATGCTCTCTCAACACACTTAGAATCAATCTTTGGCTTGAGCATCCTCACAGATCCAAAAGGTTCACCTTTGCCTTGTCATAAGTGGATCTTTGGGGAGTCACCTTTATCTTACTCTAAATCCACGGGGATGGCCACCCAACTCCTAACTTCAGGATTGGACAGGTGGTCCAAGGCTCAGCTAATGAGATCCTCACCCAAGACACATACTAAGATACTAAGTAGTGGTGTTTTCTTAGCTGAGAGGACATTTGTTTGGAACTTTGGGGTGATCTTTAACCCTCTATGGGGAAATGATTGCCTGAGAATGAAGGCACATAGCAGAAATCAGAGATGAGAAGACAGAAAGCAAATTTGAGCTTCTGATCTACCCATATCTGATGTTCTACCAGTTGTGTGGGATAAATTTCCATTGTCAATTAAATAGAGAGTCGTGTCTTTCACATTTGTGCCAGAAACCCGGATAGCACCATCTAGAATATGGTTTCATTGGGACATAGTTGGGGAAGAAAGGATTGTGGTCCCACCCATCAGGAGAGGGCAGAATCCTATCAACACATCTGGCTGCCAGATCAGGAAAGTGGGCCAAGAGCCTTAGGAGCTGGCTATCACTTTAGGACCTTTGCCCCTCTTGGCATTTCTAAAGTCTGCCATTTATACTTCTTAGTAAATGCCCTGGAAATAAAAATTTCTAGTAAAGCCACACATTTTCCATCCATTCTCAACAGTCTCCAGACACCAGGAGCTTATGGAGTTCTTGGCACATGTGTTTCTAGTCATCGAGTGCCTGGAAATTCTGTGAGGGAGACAATAGTTCAGCATGGTGCCTTTGCCCCTTACCTCATCCTCATCTTCAATCCTAATCTTGACTTGGCTTTCCAGGAAGTCAGAAATGCCCTTCATGGTGTGTTCTCCTATATACGGTACAGCCTAGGAAGAAAACAGGGCATGGTTAGGGCAGGAGCCTCTTCTTGCAATTCACTCATAGATTGCAGTGAAGATCAACCCAGGTAATGAGTAAAACAGGGCAAAGACGTGCAGAGAATTATCCTACTAGTCACCTGCATATTTTGGGCAGATTCTTAGCCTGTCTGAGCCTCATTTCCATGAGTGTAAAATAAGAATATTAAATATTTTTCCATCAGAGGATTGCAGTGTTGTGGGTCTCAGCATGGACTCTATAGCCATCCCCCAGGCTTTAACACATACTGTATTACTCATCAGTGTGATTTGCTTAAGACACCTCTCTGACTCAATTTCCTTTTCTGTAATATACAGGTAATAACTATCTATGTTACGGTGTTGTTATAAATATGACGCAAACTAATATATCAAAAGAGCCTAAAACAGGGCTCAGCTCACAGTAGTACTGGAGACTTTTGCTATTATTATTATTATTATTATAGTACTGTAATATGAATAGTTATGTATGTGTGTATGTATGTATGTATGTTTGAGATGGCATCTTCCTATGTTGCCCAGGCTGGCTCTGGATTCCCAGGCTGAAGCAATATTCCTGCCTCAGTTTCCCAAATAGCTGAAACCACAGGCACCCGTGCCACTGTATCCATGCCAAATGGTTGTTGCTTTATAAAGAACCTCACACATGGTTGATGCTCAGTCATCAAGTTTCCCTCTCACTTTTGGTCTTGGGAAGGTTGAGAAGCTACTTATTGCCCACTTGGTTGTCTAAATTCATTTATCAGATAATTTCAAATGACCATGACCTATCTACACACATCTCCTGGACCAGGAGGTTGGTGTCACCACAGTGCAGTGGCCCTCTTTCTGCCCACCTCTTTGTTCACACTCCATTTTCTGCCCATGTATCAAAGCCACTGCTTGAATCTGATTTAAATACTTTCCATTCTGCAGTCTCAAGAGTGCATGAAGACTTGAATCATAGCTGCCAAAACCTGCCCTTCTCCTTCATTTCAATTGTATTTAGAGTTGGACCCATGTGCTATGATGACTTCTCGCCCATGCTCAGCAACATTTTTCTCAAGAACAGGGACTTTGGTTTATGCCTCTTTGGTCAACACTGTCCTCCACATACCAAAGTGGCCTGGAGAGTATGTTCTGTCAACAATGGTAAGGTTGGTCAATAACTGTAATCCCTGGGTGTGAGGTGTGTGATTGTCTCTAGCACACATTTTCCCTTTTGTCAGTCTTATCATGGATGTTGACCGCAACTCACTCCATGTAGATAGAGGAGTAGATAGAGGAGCTCCCTCTCTAAAGGGAACCACACAACCCAAGACCATTCAAAACATCCACATCTCCTTGGCCACAAGGTTTGGCTCAGCAATGCATGACTAACCTAAGTTGTGCACAATTATGTATAGTGAGTCTAAGCACTTTAATGGAAGCTACTGAAAACTTCTCTTTAAACTTGTACAGGAGTACATTCAGGAGACTAGAGCTGAGAATGAAGCTAGCTTGGTAGAAGACAGAGCTTGTGATATGGAGAAACCAAATTCCCTATGATAATATCACAATGTTTTTAACTGTGAGACCCAAGAGCTTCCTACCTGTTCAGAGTCAGTAGGGAAAAGTCTGAAGAATGGGTACTTGTCTGGGCTGGTCAGCTGGATGTCATTGGCTGTGATGTCAATCTTGGCAATGGTGACTGTGGAGTGGTTTTGATACTTCCTGCCCAACTCTTCCAGCAGTGGAAATAGCACCGTACACTTCTCAGACCACGGTGCATCTGGAAGAGAAGGGTCTTGCTCAGGAGACTCTGAGAGCCAATTCCATTCCATAAGCACCATCCCTGTGTCTTATGATGTGGTTGCTTTACAAATTATACTCACCTTCTTTTATTCATGTATTAGGTTATTTTTACACTTTAGACATAGTTCACGCTCGCTATTAAATAAACTAGAAAGAAAGCTGGGCATGGTGGCACATGCTTGTAATCCCAGAACTCTGGGAAGCTGAGGCAGAAGTATTCCTAACTCAGCTGTTCTAATCTAATTCAAGTCCACTTAACAACTTAGCAAGACTCTACCTTAAAATATATACTAAAAAAGACTGGAGATGTAGCTCGGTACAAAGGCCATGGGTTCAATCCCCAGTACGTTAAGAGACAGAAAGAATTACTGTGTGTGTGTGTGTGTGTGTGTGTGTGTGTGTGTGTGTGTGTGTTAACTAGTGGTCAACTTATAACACTCAGCTAAACTGAATCAGCCTGGTTCTGCGGTAGAAGGCCCACGTGAAGACTGTTGCCAACAGTGTAAAATGAGAACTGGATGGCGAAATGGTGTGCTGTTGATTCTCCTGGAATCAATATGTGTGGGCCACATGGGCTTTCCTGATATGAACTCAGCTATTCTAATCATCAGAAGAGCTTGGGGCCTCACTGTCACTAAGCATGCTACGATTCTCTTCAGAGGAGCTCTGGTCCTTACCTTTACAGTCCCTTCCTGGCTCCAGTGCAAATCCCTCAGCCTGCTGGCACAGATCCTTCATATCACTGGAATAGACTTTCTAGCTTCCACCACTGACTTTTGGGCCTTCTCAGTGAAGATCCTTATACATGAGACGTTGCATGAGACATTGTTGTGGGCTCTAGGCCTCAGACTAGGCCTAGACTTATGGAGGACATTGGCGTGGGATCCTGGCCCTCAGCTGGATTCTTTGGGTCTCTAGTGTGTGGACAGACCTCTTGTACTCTTCTGCATTTGACTTTTTGGGTGAATATTATAGAATAATCCTATAAATTTTGTGTCCTGTATTAAATCTAATCCCTTGTAAACCTTGATTACAATTGTGTGTCAGAGAGAGAGAGAGAGAAGAGAAGAGAAGAGAAGAGAAGAGAAGAGAAGAGAAGAGAAGAGAAGAGAAGAGGAGAAGAGAAGAGAAAGAAGAGAAGAGAAGCGAAGCCAGGGGCTTTCCAATGGAAGTTAAGCTACTTGCCCCAGGGATTTTCCAGCCTAGGTTAACCTAGTTGCCCAAGGTTATCCAATAATTAGCAGATGAAATAAGATTTGAAGATAAAGTGCTTTGACTTGTTACCATCATACTACAAATGTAACATAACAAAATGATAAAACATTTCAGTCCCTTGGAAAAGAACATGCCCAAGAAGTAAACAGGTATGCCTGAAAATATGGCACACAGCTACTTCTGGATAAGGGCCACAGTACTTTCTTGGGGACAGTTCTTGGGTCTTTGAGTGTGGCAGGCTCCTGGCATCCAGCAGCTTCCAATCCAAGGAAACCAAGCTCAGTCTCTGCCTCTGTACAGGGCATGGCCTCAATGTCCCACACTCTGCCTTTGCACAGCACCCTGCCCATGTACAATGCAAGTGCCTCCATGACTTCTCTCCTGCCAATAGCACTCCAGGGGCCCTAGATTCCAGCAGGTCCTGGGTACAACCAGAAGGAACGCAGTGGCTGCAGCTCCAGGGCCCAGTTTGACAGTCCTGCTTCCAAGAAAATGAGGTTACTTTTGCTTTTTATCAGAACCAGATGGGTGTTATCTGAACTCCCAGTGTCAGGACCATACAAAAAGACTGTTTCCAGCCCTTCTTTAAAGCCAGAAGATTGCAATGATTCACCTGCATGGACCTCAGACAAGAGTCCCCTAGATTTAATATAGGACACACCCCTTGTAGACGAGAGTCCTGAGTGAGATTGTAAAAGGCCTGCATGATGCAATCAATTCAGCAAAAGCACAAAGCTTTCACTGAACTTTTGGCCTCGGTACTCATTGGTGACTTAGGGTAGGAGAAAGACCCTCTCTGAGCTTGGGCTCCTTCACTTTTACTGTGGGAATGGCTCATACCTTCCTCACAGGCTTGTGGCTACCACCTCACACCCAAATCCTGCCTGGTCCACTGCTAGGACTCATGGAATGACAACTCTGTCTGTTTAAAAAAAAAGATGCCTGAAGCAATTTCAGAGCCCCTTCTCTTGCAACCCACAGTGAGACAGGAGGCATTGGGCTTTGGTTCTCATGTGTGAACTAAAAACTGTGGGAAGGATAAAAGGTCTTAGGTGAGCATTGGAAATAATTATAATGACAGGAATAAAAAGTAACAATAATATTTGTCATTTACCAAGTGTTTACAATATACCAGACACTGTGCTAAATTCCTTAAGTGAAAAGTTTGGATCTCTGCCCCAAAATGGGCCATTGGTAAATCATACAGAATCCAAAAGCAGGGGTGTTCTGGACAGCAGAGTGACTTAGACTACCTATGTTCAAACTCCACCTCCAACACTTACTAGCTGTGTGCTACTGGAGAAGTTCTTCCACCTCCCTGGACTCTATTTAGTTCTCTACAAATGCTTCCAAAATCATGTCTGAGGATCAAATGAGGCAAGGGTGCAGTGACTCGGCAGGAGGCATCCAAACAGTTAGCCATGGGCATTAGTAATGTTAATATTGTTATAGAGAACTACAGGCCTGCATTATGTGGAAAGCATTTCATACATTCCAATAATTAGATTTCAGAGGATAGAGTTGCACTGTAGCTCATAGCATCTTTTTTTTTTTTTCAGAACTAGAGGTGGAACCCAGGGCTTTCACACTGAGCTATCTCCTTTGACCTTTTATCAGTTTTTTAAATTTTGAGACAGGGTCTTATCAACTTGCCCAGACTGGGCTCTAACTTGCAACTCTCCTGTTACAGCCTCCAAGAGTGATAGGATTACAGGAGTGCCCACAGCATCTTGATCCTAGCTCTGTGGGTGACTGCAGACCACCCTTGGCTTGGTGCTGGTGCATTGATGATTTTGGAGACTGCAGTGCCCAAGAATTCAGGAGGAACCTTTGAAAAGCAATGCTGGGGCCCTTGGTCTCCCCTGGCCCTCCCCTTGCCTCTATGGAAGTACTTACAGAACATCACAAACACATCCCTTTCCTTGTCAAAGACAACTATGTTGAAGTTCTTCCCCACGAGCTGCTTAACCAGACCTTGGTCCCAATATTGTGGAATCTCTTCACTGGGTTGATGTTTCTAGGATGTAAAATTAAGAGGTCTAACAGTGTCCAGAAAGGTACTCAAAACAGGTTCCCACCCTGATGGGAAACCATGAAAGTCTTTCTTTTGTCTTTTTATGAGAGCTTTCAGGGAAAGAGTCTGAAATGCAGAGATGGATCATGAGCTTGAGGTCAGCCCTGGATTGCCCAGGGAAGATTACAGTCAGAGACCTGAAGAGGAGGAAAAGCCCTGACTTGAATTAAAGCTCTCAAATACCTGAATCTTAAGATTCTTAGGTGAGAGCAGAGCTCATGTCTTCCACATCTTAACTATAGGAGTTGAAGAAGAAAAAAAAAAAGTAGATGGCCCCAATTACTCTGAGAATCAAGACCAAGATATTTGTTTGACCTAGATACCTTTATTACACTGGTTATGGTTGGCATTTCCCAGTTCATCACCATTATTCCCTTTGTTTTCTGTAGCCATGTTGGACTTCACTTGGCCCCAAGGACTTTTTTCCCAGCCATAGACTTTGTTTATGCTGTCCTCTGTGCCTGGAAGGCCTCCTCCAATCTTCCCCGCCTTTGTCTAGTAAACTGGAAATTGATCCTTCAGAATGACCTCAGGGGAAAATACCCTTGACTCTCCCAAACATTGAATGTTTTTCCTTATATCACTTACAGAAATTTATCCTTTTACATTTGTTTTTCTGATTACTTGCTTACCGTGTCTCAACTACATTAGATGAAATGTCCTAAAGGACTTTTTTCTTCTCTGATCATTGAGTGTCTGCTGTTTGTACATAATTCAATAAATGTTTTGCAGATGAATGAAGTAATGAATTTAGCTCTCTTTTCTGTTTGGAGGATGTGTTGGAAATCTCAGACCACACTTTTCTTTATAATCACCTCCTGGGTAGCTCTTAAATCTACACCCTTCTCCCTATTTTCTGGGTTACCACTTAGTTCAGGTGACCCTCATCTCTCATCTTGACCACTGGAATTACCTCCCTGTGTTCCTCCCAATCTTCTCTACACCTTTATTTTCTACAAGCAGAGCTCTATTTTCACCATGGAAACCTGTCTTCTTACTGATATTAAGATGCCAAATTTTTAATATGCTTATAAAGCTTTTGCTGTCTGGCCTCTGCCAAGCTCACTAGCTTTTTCTCTATCCTCACCCTAGCCTTTGGAAAGAACTTAAGTTTCCTTCAGTAGGAGCAAATGAGAAGACCCCCCCCAACATGCAGATTTCTCTTTTCTTAGTGGTAGATGAACAGAGTGAAAGTAAAAATGGGATAGTAAGATAAATACATTCAGTGGTCACAAAATTTATAGAAATATGCTTGGATAGTTCTGAGCCTGGTAGGCAGTGTGGTTTGTGCCTCCATGAAGTCATCTGAGTTTGTGATGATATTCTCTTTGCCCAGTACAGACCTAAAAGTACAGGGAAGTTATGTGGGGTCTGCTAGAAATGGCATTTTGCCTGGTGAGCACTATAGGGAATAGAAGGGATAGAAGGTGGAGGGCACAGTGGAGTTACCACAGTGAGCAACCATGAACCCCAAGATCATAGAGGAAGACACTAAGGAGACTGTGAAATGGGATCAGGAGATTGGAGGCCATGGGAAGGATAAGTAACTATAGCAATGTGCTCATTTCAGATGGGAACTGAAAGGATACAAAGCTTGAAACTAGGCATTTGGAGGGGCTTCCATCTCTAGGCTGTAGCCATGAGAGCAGATGACTGGGAAGGGCTAGGGCCACCAATTATTGGAGAAAGATCTTAGGGTCTCAGATGTGGACAGCTCCAGAGGACAAAATAGGGGTAGAGGACAAGACAGAAATCAGAAGCTTACATCTTAAGAGGGCCAAGAGGAGGTGGTCAAAGGGCAGTAACAGGGGATACAACAAGTCATCTAAAGTTCAGTTGTGTGGGAGCTACAGAATCTGAGGTTTGAGAGTGCAAGGAAAAGAAATGGCGTTGGAATTGGCAAGAAGGACACCAGCTTTCCACATGACCTGTGATAATGGACATAAGAGAAGTAAAGCTTCCCACTGAGGAGGTTACAGGGAAAGCAGTGTCCCCAGAAAAAGAGAAAGAGGCCATGGAAATATGCAAAGACAAGGTGACCATAGATGTAGGGTTCCCTGGAGAATCCCCATTTACTCCTGTCTTTCCATAATACTCTTGAAGAATGCCACTGTACTCTTAAACTCTTCAAACCTCTATCTTGGTTTGAAAAATGAATAATGGACCCTCCCTTCCTCAGAAGGTAGCTGAGTGTACAGCAAGTGCCAAACAAACAGTGCTCGGTGACGAGTCATATCATTCTCTTTCTGAGGCTCTCCTCCCTTTCAACATCACAAACCACACTCTAGCTTCAGTCCACTGAAGGTGCCTGAAGCCTTTGAGGCTGCATCCTGATTGCTCTCTGTGTTCCAACCCCTCAGCTTCCCCAAAGCAAGCAACTATGCTTGGATCAAGTACATCTTCCCCAGGACACCATTAGTGGTGGTGAGGAAAATAAAAGCCTCCTTCTGGAGGATAAGTTGGCCTTCTGGTGTGCCTGCTTTCTTCTTCAAAGTTCACTTTACAAGTAAAGAGTTCATGATGCGATTACAGGCTCAGGATAGTTCAAATTTTGGATGAATTCAAGATAGAGAATTAGTAAGAATTTCTTCACACCGAGCCATGAAGTTGACCTTTATGTTGCCTCTTGCTTCAGGTGCCCAAAGCCACCAAAATTCCATGAAAAATGATTTTGATGTTCTGGAGAAAATTTATCTAAGGACAGGCTTACCTCAGCAGTTCTATTCAGGAAGCTGCTGCCAAATGTTCTGAGGTTCTCATAGGTTATGTCATCTGAAGGCATCTTGTACCGGGCGTCAGAGCTCAAGTTTAGGATTTGAACACATGGAGCATTGACCTTTGCGACCTGGAAGTACTCTAAGATGTGTTTGTTTCTGTGCTCATCCACATCCACCACAATGAAAAGGATCTGCCAAAACAAACAACTGTTTTCTCTCCGGACCTTTTACCAAGGACAGAGCTTAGTAGGGATCTGTGTGCCAATGGGATGTAAATACGGGGATTCTTGAGCCCCTCTGAAGGACTAAATACAGACTGCCTTCTGCACAGCAGGTGCAACCCAACATCAGGAACACAGACAGGTAGCAGCTGCCAGCTGGACTGCAGTATCTTATGCTGTGCACATCCTCATAACTTTATGAAGTCAGGAAGCTCTGAGCTTTTACCCTCTTTCTTTGCCTCAGTTTCCTTATCTATTTAATCATGATTATAGTAGTACCTACCTTAAAGTGCTGTGAGGATTAACCAGTGCAATGTATTGTTCCATGATGGGCAGAAGATAGAAAATGTTTAATACAAGCCAATTCTTGTTACTATTCAAAATCACTCTCCTAGCCGTGTGTGGTGGTACATGCTTGTAATCCCAACACTCAGAGGAGGCTGAGGCAGGAGGATCATTGCAAGTTCAAGACCAGCCCTAGCTACAAAATGAGCTCAAGGCCAGTCTGAACTGCATAGTGACACCCTGTCTCAAAAATGACCAAAAAAAATCACTCTACTAAGAAAACCCAGGTCTTTATCCAATTATTCAGCAGTAAATATGCATAGAGTGACTACTATGCACTAGACATTATACTAAGCCCTGAGGCTACAGCACTGCCCAAAGCAGACAAAATTCCCACCTTCATAGACTGGTGAAAGCAGATAATAAATGATTCAGAAATAAAGGACAGTTAGACAACAGAAAAGGGCAATGAGATAGAGCGCACAGATGAAGGAAAGTAGGGGCTCGGTAAAGCGAGGGTGATCAGAGGAGAATGGAAGGAGATGACATTTTAGCTGAGAGCTGGGTGATAAACAACAAGCCAGGGAATGGGCATCTATGGAGCAGGAACTAAGAGTGCAAAGATCTGGCCCCAAAACAACAAAGGCCCAGTGTCCCAGGAAAAGCCAGGAAAGGTCACGTGGCTTCAGCACCATGAGGCAAGGAGTCCCAGGAGATAAGGTCAGAGGCTGTCAAAGGGGAGGTGAGAGGTCCAGAAAAGAGCTTGGGCTTGGTTTAAACATAACAGGAAGTCAGTGAAGGACAGGAAATCAGAGAGTGACATAGGATCATTTTTAAAGGATCACCCTGGCTGTGGAAGAGAAGTAAGAGTGGAAGTGGGGAGACGGTTTATAGGTCCCTCAGACACCTGGTGTCAGATGCTTTCAGGTCATTGGTCCATCAAAAGATAAAGGCTCCCACTATATGCCAACTCTTCTAGGCCCTCAGAGGACCTTGAAAGACAAAGCGAGTCAGTTATGTCATCCTGGGTGACTTCAAACAAGTATTGCCTTCAGCGACATGTTGTGGGGCAAAAATATAGACAGACACAGGAGTACAGGCTATAAGAACAGTATTAGTTCAACGGTTTCTCTTTGGCTCAGTGGCATTTGGGAAGCCCAGTTAAGGCAACAAGAATTTAGATACTCAAAGTTTAAAAAATAAAAGCCTGAAGAAAATATGGCTAAATATTGACAACAGCAGCATACGAATAATAGAGGGGAAACAGATCTCCAACAATTTAATTATATCAAAACTGTAAAGTATAAAATTGAAATATATATACAAGAAGCATCTTTGTGGTTGGAATCATCTTTCTGGAATCATCTTTCTGGAAACTAATGAACAGTAAATATGACCACACTCTACTGGCTTTATCCTGTGTTTGTTTTCAGTTTTAAAGTTTTTAAATGTTTAATTTCAGAAAAAATTTCAGGAAATA
This sequence comes from Dolichotis patagonum, assembly GCA_004027295.1. Classification (NCBI taxonomy): domain Eukaryota; kingdom Metazoa; phylum Chordata; class Mammalia; order Rodentia; family Caviidae; genus Dolichotis; species Dolichotis patagonum. Next base: position 14,115 of record PVJX010022551.1, read on the forward strand.
AAAATCTTGCCTTTATTATATGTCTTATTAAAACACAGAGAATAAATAAGTCAGTAGTTCCCACAGTCTAGGCGACAGTGAGGCAGTAAGACATGAAGAATAGGCCCAGAGCCTAGAAGAAATTGACATGTTTCCACTAGTAACAGAGGTGTCCATAATGATAAGCACTATGTAATGTATGTTTGCTCATAGCTTTACATCATACAGACTTTTTGCTTCTTCTTTTTTTCAGTAATGGAGATAGAACACAGGGCCTTTGCACAAGGTTACATCTCAGCCCTTAACTTTTTTCCCCCCTTATTTTGAGGGAGAATCTTGCTTAATCCCTAAATTCCCCAGGCTGGACTCAAGCTGTGAGACTCCTGCGTCAGTCTCCCAGAGTGTTAGGATCCCAGGTGTTCACTATTACACTTGGCCTAGACTTTGTAATTCTTATTGTAGTTCTTTATTTCCTACATGAAGATATTGAGGCTGAGAGATTAAGAAGCTTGTTTAATACAATATATCTTGTAACAGTAAGAGAACAGGCATTCAGGTCTGTGTAATTTCAAAGTCTAACATCTCAACAGTTGCTTGCCAGATAATCTGTACTGCTTTATACTTTCAGGATTTTCATAACCCTTGATCACTGGCAGGAATGATCTTCTTTCCCCTTCAACTCCAAGCCAAAAACTACCATACTGCAGTCACCCACCGTTAGTGAAAAGTGGCCCATCAAAAAAAAAAAACCAGCCAAATCGCCATGTTCCCATAGCAGACTTATTGAAAAAAATGAGCAGAGAAGCATAGGTTTGACAAAAGAAGAAGAGAATGAAACAAATAAGTGTAAATTAAATAGTAATTTCAATGTAATCTCAACATGCAAATGAGATATAGGTGCAAAGATGGATGTGAACCCTTTCTGGATTAATTTACAATAAACAGGGCATGCAAATGGCCTCAGGGTCTGCACGTCTTGGCCTCCATCTAAGAATCTCAAAGAGCAATGGCACATTCTACAAACCTTGTTCTGGAATTCCTTGGAGGCCAATTTATAATGCTGAATTATGGCTCTATATAACTCAAACTTCCTGGAGACAAAGAGCAACATGTGATTCAAGAGGTTCATTTCATAGATCAGATCCTTATTCTGAAATGACAAGGAAAACATGTCATCCCAAGAGCACACAGCCACCCCACCTACCCTTCTTCTGGGAACATTTTGCCCACTGACCTCAGTGTTATATTCAATCACAAAATCTGTCAGGTGCTTTCTTATGACTCTAGTGAGGTCTTGTTTGTAGGTACTGTCATTAATAAGCTCTTGACGGGTCACAACTTTCCCCTTGAGGAAAAGAAGAAAAACATCGAAGGGCAGTTAATAAATATAAATAGCATGATTTTCCCCGCCAATAAAAGAAAAACAACAAGGAATTGTCGCAGGTATAACACGTAAGTCAGGTACCTAATGAATATGAATAGCTCGGCAGATTAGCCTGTGGGTGGAATAGAGCCATGTGGTAGCTGTGAAAACCTCAGATCTATAATGACAGGCAGAATAACTGAGTGATAGCCTCAGCTGTGGTGATCTAAAATCTCCTGCTGAGACTGAGCAGTCACTCACAAGCTACTGCTAATCGATGGACGAGGGCATCAGGGGACACTGTGATAAACCCATTCCCAGGAGACTCAGACAATTCAGACAGGCAATGCCAATGAACTTGCTTAGCATCCATCCAACCTTCCTCCCCTTCCTTCTCGTTCTCTCCCCTTCTCTCCTTCCCTCATTCCTCTCCTTCCCTCTTTCCAAAAGATCAGACCTTCACTGAGTCTTCCCCACCTCTTTGTTTTCCCTCTGAGGAATTTCTCCTAATAAATATCTTTTGCATATCTAATGGTAACTGTTTTTCAGGAGGTTCTGGACTAACCCAGGGCATGACCTGACTTCCAGCATGGAAGTCATGTAGAGGTATGAGAAGCCACAGCTGTCACCTCCTTGTGCTCCATCTCCTCTTCATCTTCACTCATGGCACCTCAGTCCAAACCTGTCCCCTGTACCCCTTGCCATGGTCTCCCACAGACCATAACACTCTACAAAAACTAGAGTGCTCACAGTGTTCCACTCACTGCATTAATTTATTTAATCCTTGTAACATCCCACTGAATTGTCTGTTATCTCCCTGGCTTTGCACATGAGGAAAGTGAGGCACAGAGAAATGAAGTGACTTGTCCAGGGTTTTTAAGTTAGTAAGAGGTGGAACCAGGTGTTTATTTATTTATTGAAAGTTGCTGGGGATGGAACTCAGGGTCTCGAGCATGGTCTTTACCACCGAGCTACCCGGCAGCCCAGGAACCAGGGCTGAAACCCAAGAACTCTTAACTGTAGTGTTTGTACTCTTATCTATTAAAATATATCAAATCTCTCTCAGGTCTATTTTCCAAGTTTGTTGTTTGGCTTTTGATTTTGTGATTTTCATGTGGTTCAAATATAGTAGTGCCTTCTTTTCAGGGTTTCTGCCTTGCTTTATAAAGGGGTTTCAATATCCAAATCTAGAAAAAGCTCTTCCAGTATAGCCTGGGCAATTTATTGACTTTGTGAGATCCTGTCTCAAAATAAAAAATAAGAAAAGGACTGGAAATGTAGCTCAGTGATAAGACTCGGTTCAATCACCAATATTGAAAACAACAAAATAAAACAAAACAAAAGCAACTCTTCCAGGGCATCTTCTGATCTTCCATGGGGTGGGGTGGGTCACAGATCAGTCTGAGATTTAATTTAGTGTTGGGTATGATGTGTGGAGACTGTTTCAGTTTCTTTTTTTCCTCAAAACTATCTAAGTGTCTTAACACCATTTGTGCAATAACACATTTTCCCCGGTGGTCTAAAGAACCATCCAGCTCACATAGTAAGTTTCTATATGTGTCTGGGTCTATATCTAGACTCTGCTGTTCTACCCAAAACATAAATCAGACTATTTTATTTCCCCAGTTAATGACTCAATGATTTCCGTGAGCCCAGGGTAAAAACAGATTTGTGGCTTTCTCTGAAAGTCAGGTGCATCTGGGCATCACTCCATCTGCCCCATGTGTGACCCTGGAAAAGTCATTAACCTTTCTCAGTTATATCTGCAAGTGACACAGCTATGGGAAGCGGTGGCTTTGTGTGGTGCAGAAATAAGGCATGTTCCAGGAACCAGACTCCAGGATTAGAACATTTAACAAAAACTTTTTGATGATAGAATGTTTTGTACATCTGGGTTATCTGATACAATAGCCCCATCTGGCTACAGAGCTCTTACAATGTGGTTAGTGTGACTGAGGAACAAAAGTTTTGATTTAATTAATTTTAATTCAAGTAGTCATATGTGACCAGTGGCTGCCGTATTGGTTAGCTCAGGTCTAGATGCTGGAGATGGAGGGAAGAATGAAACTCAGTGCACTCAGGATAGGAAAGGCCTTGTGGACCTCATTAAGGATTTAAGTCTTTAACCTAATAACAGAAAGATATTACAGCTTTTAAGAGGAGGAGAGATGTGATTACCAGATTTGAATTTTGGAAAGATGCTACCTAAAGGACCACAGTTAGTTAGATGGTAAACACAATGGGCTATAGGAAATGATGGACAATTGACCCAGGGTGGTTGTAGTAGATGTGGGGATAAGTGGATAGATTCTAGGGGTGTTTGGGATATAGAATCAACAGGACTGGAGTGATGAATTGGTCTTGAGGGATAGAGAAGAATTAGCATTAGGATGTCACCTGGGTTTCCTGGTTTGCTTATCTAGGTGGGAGAGGTGGTGGTGCCATCCAGTGAGGGAGCAATAATGCTGGAGAGAACTTGAAGAGGAGATTGTGACTTTGAGCTTAGCCATGTGAATGTACCTGGTGCTGCTATCAAGATCTAGAGATGAGGACTGGAGATGGACGTGTATGGGCGTTGGGTTATGGACAGTGCTTGCCGAGGATAAATGGGGAAGCATGAACCGGAAGGGGAAAAAGTGCATGAGACTGAGCCACAGTGAGCTCCATTTACTGATTAAAGAAAGAAGGAAAAGCCAGGCATGATGGTACCTATCTGTCATACTAGCACTCTGGGAGGGTGAGGCAGGAGAATCACAAGTTCAAGCCCAACCCGGGCAACTAGTAACTTATCAAGACTTTGTCTCAAAATAAGAAGTAAAAAATGCTGAGAATGCAGCTCAGTGCAAAGTCCCTGGTATAAGAAAAAGAAAAAGAGCCGTTGGAGGTTATAATAGCAAATGACTAGAAAAGTCAGACAAACACCAGGAAAATGAGATTCCATAGAGGTCAACTAGTCCCAGTTTGTACCCAAAACCTATACATTCCCCCACTTAGAACTACAGACCTCCCCACAACAAATGGATCACAGTCCTACCTTTTTGAATACCAGGACACTGTCAAGGATCACGTGGAAACGTTTAAAGGTATTTTTTATCTCTATCACTCCAAATGGAAGCTCGGGGAAGTCTTTGATCACCTCATAGAACATTTCTGCTACTTCTTCCTGCAAATCCTGTTTGGGAAAATGTTTTGTAAGGCTTTGGTAGAAAACAAAAATGTTTGGCTTATTTGAGGAAATTGTGGATAATATGTCTTCTCATTATTTCAAGTTCTGGAAAAGTTTTCCTGGGTCATCTAATTCCTTTTCATGGATATTTCATGCCTAGATAGCTTCTATGGCTATAACTAAAGCCAAACAGGAAAATCCTTGGACATCAATGGAGATAACTGGTTATCTTCATCTCTTCTGGTTATTATAATAAAGGCTATTCTAACTTATGGATTGAGAATTTGTAACACTTTTTTAGTTGGGTCTTTCTCTGGTTTTGGTACTAGAGTAATATATGCTTCTAGTAACGACTTAGAAAGAATTGCTTCCCTTTCAATTTCATTGAAGAGTTTGAGGAGTGTTGGAATTAAGTCTTCTTTGTACACTAATTCCTTAATTAATTCTTTTCAGAAGAAGACATTGATTTGATCTCATGTAATGCCAAATGTAGGCAGTATGAGATGTGGCTAGATGTGGCTAGCCTTCATTCTTTAATTCTCTTTTGAAGTGAAATTTAGCCAAAAACATTCTCAAAAAAAAAAAAAAAAAAAAGGAAAGAAGAGCCACATACACTTCGCACAATGCCAAAGTTCTGACTTCCACTGTGAAAAGGAGAAAAGTCATCAATTTAAATTGGCTGGGCACTCAGCCTGAACTGCACAGCAAAACCCTATCTCAAAAAAACCAAGAAAGAAAAAAAGAAAGAAAGAGAAAGAAAAGAAAGAAAGAAAGAAAGAAAGAAAGAAAGAAAGAAAAGAAAGAGGAGAGGCATGAGAAATTCATTTTCTAGAAGCAAAACCCATCTTCAAGTAATTTCTAAATATATAAAAGCAATAGAAAACTCTCGTGAAACATTTCATAATTATATCTAAGAGCTTATGTCCGTTCCCAAATGTCTTCCCCCACTACACCCCTGATGAGAGTTGGCATGTTTGTAAGTGAGTGTATGTTGATGAATTGTTACTAGTTTTACTTCATGGAGGCAGATGAGGAGAATGGACCAGGGCTGGAAAGAGGTTAGGGATGAAGGCAGGCCTGGTCCAGGCCTGTCAGGACCAGCCAGAAAATGATGGTTCTCAAACTAGAAAGCAAAGATACCCCTTTTTCTGTGATATTCTAAAGGGACCTTCTTAAAGATAAGTCTCATTATTAAAACCAATTAACTAAGTACGCCAATTTCCTCTCCCTTCTCCCCATTCCTATCCACCTTTCTACCTACTATCTTACCACTTCCACTTCCATGCTGTCTTCTTCCATTTGAGTCACACAGCTCCCCCCAAAAATCAGCCCAGTGGATGGGGGAAATTGGGCATGGGACAGCACCAGTGACAGAGGCTTCTCACTTCACTTCCTCCCCGACACAACACACTCACTGGTTGAATAGCCACCTCCCTCCTCTTGACCTTAGTACCTGGAAGAAGCCAATGATGACCACAGGCCTGGATTTCACAAAATTTGCCACCTGCTGGCTGTCGTTGAACAAAAATGCTTTCTGGCTAATTTGTCTTCTCAACCAAACCACCAAGGCTGCAGATTCAACCACTCCTGGAGAGAGAGAGAGAGGGAGAGAGATTCTCTTGAACTAAAGCAGGGTTTATCCCATCCACTGAAGGATAAGGTTAGTTTCTCCATTCCATTTCTCCCAAAGGCTCCAAAGTATGAATATTCACAACAGCCAATAAATGTCACTGAGCTCTTCCCAGAAGCCAGGCATTGGGCTGAATGTGTTTGCTTGTATTAAAACTTTATGACAACTTTATGGGACATAGACTATTACTCGCCCCATTTTACAGATCAGGAAACGTTCAACTTTCTGATAGCCAATCAATTAGTGAACTCAGAAATCAAACCTAGGAGGAAATGAAGGTTCCAGCTTTCATTTCTTTTGTATCTTCCAAGGTGACAAGAAAATGAATTTATGGCTTTAAAATAGAAATATACCTCCATGACCTTGGGAAAATTTCATTATCCCTATGTGAGACCAACTCCCTAGTCAAGACCCAACTGCCCTCTAAGGTCATATACCCTGACTTTTATTTCTTGGCTATCATATGAAGATGGCAAACACACAAAAGTCTTATCTTCTAAAGCTAGAAACACATATGCTATATCTGGGAAGATGTAGCAGTGTGCCAGGAAATACACAGAGCTGTATACAGGTGGACCTGTGTTTCCTAAGAGCATCAATTTCACATGACATCAAGTAATGTACATTACAATTTATAACTTCAGTTTATATCATGTCTACTATAGAATAGAATGAAATATCTTAAACAAATTTATGAGACAAAAGAATGTATGCTGAACAAGCCCTCCTTCCTGGTAAGCAGCGGCGCAAACTAGTAGCGGGGTGCCAGGGAGAGAACAAGTCACCATCTCCCATGAGCCTACCAGCGCGTGGACGGAGAATCAAACGTTCCTCCTCCCCCACTCCTGTTACCAACTGGATGGTGTCGAGGACAGCCGGAGTTGATAGCAACAAGGCACATAAAGCAACTAAATGCTTGTATGGTTGGGTTGATTATGCTGACCCAGGGCTAGAGGTCTGAGCATCTCTTAGGAGGTTGACCATATGCAATATAGCACATAGGGGGAATTTCCTTCTACTCTTTGAAGGCAAATATTGTTTTCACTGTTTTGCTTTGTTCTGATTAATTGTTTTGCTCTATTCAATATTCTGTTTTGATAGGTTTTATAATGTTCTGTTTTTGGTCTGATTTGGCTATATCTGATTGAATGGACAACCATTGTGAAGGTAACAAGATACACTATGGTAACTTTTACTGTTATCCCGGTAACCTGCTCTGAAGTTCTGTACCAATTTCACTGCACAGTCTCTATTGGTTTTGTTCTGTCTTGTTTTGTTGTATTTTACTACCTTCTAAATTTAATATATATATGTTGTGAATAGGTTTAGAATACATCCACAGACCTTTATTCATTCACTCACTTATTCTTTCATTAGTCAAAGATGCATTAAGTGCTTATTATGTTAGCTGAGCACCAGTGCTGTGCTTAGTGCTGGGGTGCCATGGTGGGTGGGAGCAAACACATCACCATGCTTTGTAGCACTCACTCTGCTGAGGAAGACAATCACCAAATAACTACACAAACAAGTATATAATCCCACTCGAAGTGAAGTTCAATGAGCTTCTAACAAAGACATCTGACCTAGATGGTAAAGTCAAGGAGAGCATTCTGGAGAAAAGAATGTATGAGTTATAAACTGATGGATGCACTGGAGTTAGCAGGAAGCAGTAAGAAGAGAGCTAGACTTCCAGGCAGAGCCAAGAGCCTGTGTAATGGCCCTGCATCAGGGCAAATCACCGCATGGGTTTTGATGTAGGCACCTTGAACAGTTAAATCAACCACAAGAGGCTCTACTTTCATCAACACTGCTTACACTGCCTAAGAGTTTGAAGCCTTCAAAAAAAATCTTATAGTGAAATACATTTACATGCAGAAAGGTACCCAAATGACAATGTATAATTTGATGAATTTTCACAAAATCAATACATCCACACAGCTACCAACCATATCAAGAAACAGAATGTTAATGTGCTCCCAGAATTCCCTGCTGTGTCTCCACCCAGCAGGGGTGGCTACTTCTAACAGCATGTATCTGTCTGTCTATACCTTGACTCCACATAAATGGAGTCATGTCACATGTTTTGAGTCTTGTTACCATGTGAGCTACATTCCCATTATTTGTGTACTTGAAGACTGATTTCCACTTCTGCATTGTATTCTATTGTGTATTTCCCAATTTATTATCTATCGTCTGCTGATAATCATTGCTTTGTTTCTGGTTGGGGCCATTGTAAACAAATTCTCATACTTGTCTCTGGGTGTGGTGGATTAACTAATGGGCAATTTGTAACACCCAGCTAAACTAAACCAGCGTGGTTCTGGGTGAGAAGGCCCACCCGAGGATTGTTGCCAACAGCATTAAAGAGGAACTGGAGGGGAAGATGGTGTGCTGTTGATTCTCCTGGAGAAGCTCATCATGCTGGTTTTCTTGATATGAACTCAGGGTCCTCACTGTCACTGAAGATGGCTGTGATTCTCTTTGGGGGAGCACTGGTCCTTACCCTGAGCATTGCTTCCTGGCTCCAGCGCAGATCCCTCAGACTCCTGGCACAGACCCTTCACTCCACTGACACAAAACTTCTAGTTTCCAGCACTGCTTCAGGCCTTCCCAGCACAAATGCTTGACACAGACTTTCATGAGACATTGTTGTGGGCTCTAGGTCTTCAGCTGGACTCATGCAAGACATTGCCTTGGGATCCAGACCCTCAGCTGGATTCTTTGTGTCTCTACACGTGGACAGATCACCTGCACTCTTCTGTATTTGACTTTTTGGGTGAATATTACAAAATAATCCTATAAACTTTGTGTTCTTTGTTAAATCTACTGCTTTGAAAACTCTGGCTGCAATACTGGGGTACAAACAATGGCCTTTCATTGGGTAGATGAGCCAAGAGTGGAATTTCTGTACAGAGCTGGTACCATGCCCAGCTTCAGTAGATACCAAGAAAACCATTTAAAAAGCAACAGTGAGCCAGCCTCCAGAAGTTCCTAGGAGGATGGCACAGAGCCTCCAGGAGACAGAGAGGAAGGAGGAGGCTTTGTGTTAGCTTGGACTTTGGTACCCACCCACCAATGTCCCCTCTGGTCTGAGAATCCAGCCCTGAAGCTGAGTCTACGCCCATAGTGTCCCTTGTTATCTTTAGGAGAAAAACAGATGCACAGGGAAGCAAATTGTTTCTCTTAGAGGCATTTTTCTACCAAAATTATGTTGTAAGTTCCATAAAAGGAATTGGTTTATAAATTCTGAACATATGAAAAAAAGGTACAGAAACTCCTCGAGTTTCTTTAAACTTCAGGTCATTCGAACCATTGCTCCACTCTGTCCCCTGTCCATCTTCCAGCACACCAGATTTAAACCACTGGCCCCTCCAGGTGGCCTCCCTCCCTTAGCTCTTCTTCTGCTCCTTCTGCTTGCTCAGATATTAAGGTGGTCTTCTACACTCTCTCCAGACTCTAGTCTTTGTCATATGATCCATTTTATTTTCTTTATTGCATCTATAACTTTCCGATTTTTTTCTTTTTTGCTAACTTGTTGAATATGAGCCCTAGTGGCTCTTAGAATCCCTGGCACTTACTAGGTGTTCAAGAAATCACTAAGGGATGAAGAACGAATGAATGAATGAATGAATGAATGAACGAACGAATGAATGAATGAATGAATCATTAGGTGAGCCAGCTTTAGGGAAATGGGTCTCCAGGCATCTTCTCTGGGATGTGTGGGTTCCATTTGCTCCTCTAGATCTCAGGGGCCTGAATACTATCAACTTTGCTATGGCTTGTTCTCGAGTGCCTCCAGCTCTAGTACTGTTTTTTCAGGACGCCTTGCCACCCCTTGAGCTTGGCCCTGAGCCAGAGGACACAGTGACAGCTGAGGTGTGAGTACTCTGTCAATTATTGACTGAGGCCACACTTGGCTGCACATTTCCAGGAACGAGCTGTGAATGCTTCATTAACAAAAGCCCTAGAGGCGATCATCATGTTTCCCTCCCTAGGGGACTGGGCTAAGAACCAGTCTTTTCATGATCGGTCCTTGGAGTTCAGACAAGAATGGAGCTCTGACCCAGCCAGTATTAAATCCCACTTGCCACAAACAGAGGCTTTTTGTGTAAGTTGTGTTGCTGTTGATGTGTGCAGTACTGTCTTCTCTTTGAGCTCTGGGGTCCTGTGTAGGGAGGCAGAACTGTAACTACTCATTTTGTCTAGAAAATGGGAAATTGGAAGCCCTGGTCTACAAGGCTTGCTCTAGTTTCTGTAGATAGTGTCCATCCTAAAATCTAGGTATCCTACATCCCAGCCTTGGCTCATTCCTTGGTTTGGAGTAATGCTGACAAAGAGGGGAATAAGAAAGCTGAGCAGAATATGAGCTAGTCCCTTACCTACTCCTATCTGCAGAGAGACCTTGAAATGTCTCTTCAAGCTCAAAAACTTATCAGAACCTAATTCCTCTAGGCACTGGACTAGAGTCAGAGACTAACAGTTTATTAATAATAAACCTATCTGCCATTTATTTAAAGTACAAACCAGTGTAGAGCAGTGTTTAACAAACTATAGCAGTTTGATGGCCCCATGTTTGATTTTTATGATTAAAACTTTATTTCAACACAGTTATGCTCATTCACTGATATATGGCTGCTTATATACTGTGTCAGCCAACTGTGTAATTGTTACACTGATTTTCACTCATAAGGCCTAACATATTTGTTACCTCTTTCCTTGCAGAAAACCTTTGCTGATTCCACTGCTTACTAGCTGGCATGCTTTCGGGAAGTTATTCTCCCTTTCTGTGCCTCTGTCTCTCCACTTGTAGAAGCACCTTCTACCCTGGATTGTTGTGAAGTAGGAGAAGGGCCTGGAGCTCAGCGCATGCTGCAGAGATGTGACCCACCCTGTGTCTTGCAAGCATTGTGTGCTCGAGGCAAACATTTTCACCGTTCTCACTTCACACATCAGGAAACTGAGGTGTGACAAGAGGAAGTGATTGCTCCTCAGAAAGGGAGCAAGGGTTTGAATTCAGAGGGGTCTGCTGCCGACTCCTGCAGCCTCTTCACTGGACCAGGGAATGAAAGTGGGAGAGGACCTTTCCTTGACGGTGCTCTCAACAGGCAGTGAGGGACAAATGCCATCCCATTCTGTGAGGTGACAGAGAACCATGGGTGTGCAGGAGCACTGAATGGGTCAGGCTTCCTGAGCCAGAAACAGTCAGGGGAGCCAATGAAGCCTCCTTCAGAGCAACGGAAGTCCCCGGGTTAGCTTTGGGCATCTCCAGAGGTCTTGAAGACCTTCTCTGCAACCTCACTTTACGGTCTGAAAGTTGCCACATGGTCACTTTGTTGCCTGTCCATAGAGTCAAGCCTCACCTTTCCCTCGAGAGGAAACACATGCCGCTCCACAGGCAGATACAGATGTGGAAGGTAAACAGAGCTTCTTGTTTCCTTGCAAACTTCCCCAAAGCCACATATCACATGGGGCTCCTTGATTGGGGTTAGTAGGTCCTCACTATTGAAAACCATTATGTACTATCCAGCAGTAAGAGAAGCAACGGGGATTTCCCACCTCTCTCGTATCCCATCTCTCCTCCAGCCCACCCCCCTCAGCTGCTTCCACATGCTTGCCTGGCACCTGTTATGCAGCTACCCTTTCGCAGCATCTTCCTGAGTGAACTTGTCTATGTTTCTCATGCCCCTGCCCTTGTGCTCATTTAGAGAACAGTATGGAACCCTGAAGATTGGGGCAGGCTGCATGTGGTGACACCGTCTTCTTAGCTTCTTGAAATAACACTCAATCAAGCCTGTATAGAGTTCGCTATACGTCAGACCTGGGAACATTCTACTAGCACAGCAAGGAGGTTGCTAGGCATTTTTGTGTTCATCAGTTGTATTATCCATCCATCCATTCACTCATCATCTGACTCCATCCACTTATATGTATTCCTATATGCATTCCTATATGTAACTTTTTTAAGATTAAGATATTCCATGCAAACACACCAAATCCTCCAAATAGCCCCAACATCAAGATAGGGCTGGACACTGACAGGCTGGTAATAAATGGGTACTGAATACATGGAAGGAATAATGATGTAAGTTAGGGTAATGATGTAAGAGGACCCTACCCTAAGTGTATTTTTCTGTCATCTCCTGGTCTCCTTTTTGGCTACCTAGTGACCTGGGCTCCCATCCAGATCATTCTGAAGGACAAGCCTGAGGATGAAGAGTAGAATTAGGAACTCATTCTCTGGTCTCTGGTATTTTATAAGCCATACATTCTACCCTCTACCTCTTGGTGTCTGGGGGCTCTTCACTGAGATGCAACCTGTGGAAGAGGCAACTGTATGGTCACCAAAACCCATTTCCTTGGGAACACAGAGCTGGACAGAGCTGTCTTGTGGCTTCTCTTTCAGCTGACTGAGGCCATGTAATAGAATTCTGGTCAATGGACTGCAAATAAAAGTAATGTCTGGCATTCCCAGGCCATGACCACCACGTCTGCTAGGCTCCAGACTTTTGGCTCCAAATGCCTGCTAAACACAGAGGAGTGAGCAGGAGGCTCCCAGGCCACCAAGGAAGGGGTAGCCTTGGCTGGAAAGAGCCTGAGTCCCTGAGAACCCATGTGAGTCAGAGCCTCTGGCTGACAAGCAGGCTTTACATAGGCACAAAAAGTACGTGACATTGGGCACCATTACCTTTGCAGCTGATGGGCTCTGACCTGTTGCCCTCAAAAAACAGCTTCAGCTCTGGAGCCTTCTTGATGTCAAACTCCTGTTTGAGCTCCTTCTCCACCGTGATGTCTACTTTGCCGAAGCCAATCCCATTCTTGCCCTTGCCCATCATCTTCACAGCTTTGCCCAGCTCGTCAGCCAGGTTCCTGGACTGCTTGGAGGATGGGTTGTCTGAAAGAACAAACAGGAGAAAAGGCTAACCCAAGCTTCTTGCCCCATCCACACCCATCCCCAGAACTCCAGGCTCTTCCTGTGCCTGCGGTTAAGGAGTAAGCTTCAGAAATGTGACAGGTCATGAAATAAGACAATTTGGGAGATGTGCATTGTGGCTCCTCCAGCTCAGTAACACTGGAAAGAGTCCAGCTTCAAGCCACTGTGTCCCTGTGGGTTCTGCTTTCTCTCTTGTAAAATGGGGAGCATCATAGTGGCTCCTTCATGGCCTTTTCAAGATTCAGAAGAGATTTATGTAACTATCAGTTAACAGTGCTTATTATTTTCTAGAGATTCACACGCATGAAGTTATTTATTCTTCCATATAACCCTATGGAGCAGGTGTTGTTATAACCCTTTCAAGTTTATAGGTGAGTCACAGCAAAGTGCTCTGCTTGCCCAAAGTCCCATGATGGTGAGAAAGTCAAAATATGAACCCTCAGGCTGGCTGTAGAGTTCTGGTTCTCTGACCTTCACCAGACCTGTGAAACACTTAGGTTAATGTCTGGCATGCAGTGAGCACACAATACGTCACAGTCACTACTGCTGTTATTGGCGTAAAATTTCTGTGGTTAGAAATTAAAGGAGGGAAGGAGAACAGACTCAGGGAAGTGAAGAGAAGGAGCTCCTGAGCGCCCTCTGGTGGAAAGTCATGGAACTAGTCGCCTGAATTGGGTCCCTCCAGTTACCCGTAGCTGCATCATACAGGCAGGGAGCTCCTTCAGGCAAAGAGGGCCAGGTGTGGAAGGTGGGAGTGGCACATACCACCGTTCTCCCCTACTTTCCTGAGCCAGAACCTTGCAGGAAGGGTCACTGAAGCAACCCGACGCTCTCCATAAGGGATATAACACTGATTTCTTGATCATTCAGGTTGTTAGGCAGTAAAACAAGAAAAGAGCTATAAGGAACTAGCATGTGGAACAAGTCTTTCTGTCATAAATAGAGTGAAATGAAAGGGTCCTTAGCTTACTTTTCTTCCTCCTGATAAGATTGTATGACCGCAGACTCTCTTGTTGCTCCAGGGCAGGGCTGAGCAGGGCTGAGCAGAGGCAGACTGCTGGATTGTTTGCAAAACCCTGTTAATCTGGAGCACTCGTAGAAAGTGCAAATCACCTCCTGGCTAAGGAATGTACAGTTCCTACAAAGAAGTCTTTTGTGGAGCGGGAAAGGAAATGGAAGCCCAGAGATCTTACTGCCAGTTAGCATTAATTTGAGATTCAAGTCCAAGGCCACCTGATTCATAGATTCATGCTCCAACTGACCAACTGGCACCCACCACCTGCTAGCCAGCAACCTGCGCTTGTGCAGAACCTGAAACCCAAAAGTGAATGATTGTTTTCATTAACCTTCCAATGGATGGGCAGGAGGGGAGACTTTCTGCCTCCTCCAGAGATTAATGCCTCAACCCTGCCTGCTTCATCACCATCATCACCTCTGATACCCCCTATCCGTCACCACTGGCAGGTGCTGGCCAGTTGCCAGCCACTGGACTGTGGCCTGTCTTGTGTCTTTCTGAGAATTTGGGCTGAAGGTTGTATCACATCGAAGGGCAGGCACTCAGAATGAGAGAACCCCATGGCGTGGCTGCCCAAATGGTGGGGCTTCTGGGGATTCCACACAAAGTCCTATGCCCCTGGGGGTCTGAAATGGAGGTCAGAAAGACCAGGACAACTGGAATGCTGTTGTCTGAGAGGTAAAGAGACGGGGCCTGACAATGACAGTCATGGGAATCTGTTCAAGTCATTTATTTATTAGTTCAAGAAATCTTTTTTAGCATCTACTACATGCCAGGCACCATTGTAGGCACTGAGGCTGTTACAGTGAACAACCACATATAAATTCCTGCTGTCATTGAAAAAGGCAGAAAATAATCAAAATACAAGATAAATAACTATACTACTAATCTCTGTTAGCTCGTCAAAAAACCAAGTTTGTGCTGTCATTGTTTGATTGATCATTTTTATGCCTAGATCTTGTAACCTGAATAACTACTTCCAAGATGACAATACGCAATATATTGACTAGTGTTAATTTCCTACTTTTTTTGAAATTCGATATCATTTCTATCCTTTCTGCTTTGCTTTTTAAAATAATAAAACGAAAAAAATAAAAATACACACTGGATTAGGTGATAAGCACTAGAGAGAAAAAATAAACAGAATTGGAAGTTAGGCGTGTTGGGGAAATTGAGTTGGGTTTAAGTAGAAAAATTAAAGAAGGCTCTGCAGAGAAGCAGACCAAAGAGTGAAGCTTGTGGATATCTGGAAGTGGAACGGAGGAACAAGAAGGGCCAAGGCCCTGGGGTGGGGTGTGTGAGACCTTTGAGGAATGGCAACTCTGTTGAGTCTGGAGCAGAGCAAGCCAGTGTGGTGGGTAGGGGCAGTGTAAGGTCTTGTAGATCACTGGATAGGCTGTGACCTTTCTTCTGCAAATGCAGAATGTCACCAGGGTTTGGAGGAGAGACAGGTGTGATTTGATTTACTTTTAAACTGGATTTATCTCAATGCTATATGAAGATTAGACTTAGGGGAAAACTAGTGGGGCGACTCTTTGGGACTGGTAAGCACGCCCTTCATCCGCAGGGAACTGCCTGGAGATCGGCATCTGGGCCAGGTCTGTTTGGGCCCGTAGCCCCGCACTTCACCCCCAGGAAGTCTCCCAGAAAGCAGCATCTCGGCCTGTCTCTTTGGGACCCAAAACTCCCGGACCCGCAGAGTGGCCCGGGCTGTTTGGTTTGGGAATATTGTGGAGACTGGCATCTTGGCCAGGTCTGTTTGGGACCGGGAACTTTTCAGAAACCAACATTCTGGCCTGACTCTTTGGGACCTGTAGGCCCACCCTTCACTCGCAGGGAACCTCCTGGAGACCTGCCTGGGACAAGGCACGGAGGCCTGGCCTGCCTGAGATTCCACAGGCTCCAGGGTGGCCACAACTAGCATTCGCCTTACAACTTAGGGAGCCAGGAGCCCACAGAGGGGAGTTAGGACCCTGTGAGGAAGCCAAGAGCCTCTGGGGGAGGCACTGCCCCTCCAGGAACTGAGGGTGTAACAGGTAATTTGCCACATAAGCAGAGAAAGCTTTGGAACACCGCTCAAAGTAAGGAAATATAGAAAAATGACAAAAGGAAAGACCAAAAGGCAGGCTCAAAGCCCTAGCCCTCCCCAAGAAAGCTTAGAAGCTGTGTACATAGAAGAAAAAAGAAGCCATACACCTGAAAT
>PVJX010022552.1:0-30394 GCA_004027295.1 Dolichotis patagonum
CCCATCCTGCTGCTCTTAGAACATACACTGAATAGCACTGCTTTGAGCAAGAACTGAGTGGGGCTTGGCTCCCTTAAATGCTTGCTTGTCCCTCAAATCTCAGCTGTAACTGCAAGAAGAAGCTGAGCTGAGTAGGCTAAGTTTTTGCCTAAGGGCATTGCCCTGATAAAGAATTTAATGGATTTTATTATAATTTGACTAGTGATAAAATCCATCTTACCTTCTAGTTTAATTTTGTGATCTGGTCTTACAGTTTGACAAAGGCTCTTAGTATGGACCTGTTTTAAAAATACTGGATCTGTAGGTGCCATCCATGTTGTTCTCCTCATTTTAATTTCTTTATTTCAAAACCCACCTGGTTTCAAAGCGTAAAATCATAAAATGGGTAGCAGCTCACCTACGTGTTTCTCATTTGGACTCCGCAGACTCCCTTTTGCCAGCGTCTAGGTCACCTGTGGGAGCTTGGCATGTTACCATTGGCAGGACATCCTAAATACTGATTGCCCAGTCAGACAAATTTGACCTAACACCTGTCACTCTGTTTCATTGAATCCAACTCTTCCTGAGCCCTGGCTTATGCTCCCTCCTGACACCTGAACAGTTAGTTATGTCTCCATGTGTGTGGCCTTCCTCTAGGCACTTAGCCCATTTCGTGTTGGTCTGAACCTACAGGAGTTCATTTCTATTCTGTAGATCTAAGGATAGTTTGAGATACATTCTCAATTATCAAACCTTGATCTTGTACTGAGAAATCTGTTCCAATAAAAATTTCTTATTGCTCATTATTACATGTTTGAATGTGTTAATAAATGGAATACAGAGAGAACAACATAGAGTAGTAATAAAATTGTTTATAAATGATATAAAGCTTTTTAAATATTTTGTTATCATGGATCAAACTCACAAACTCGCACTTGCCAAATTGGTGTTTGTGCCACAGAACTATATCCGCAACCCCATGTAAAAATCCATAGTGCTTTTAAAGTGACAATTTTATTTGATAAATTTATTCATTGTCAAAATATCTTATATATCATGTTGTCTTCTTACTACAGTGTGACATGGTATTTGAAAATAAAACTATTTAGACCAAATGATTTAAATAAAAGAAAATATTAGGTATGTACCTGACCCAAAAGAAAAGATAATTAAACATTTGGCAAAATCCTCTTAATTATATATTTGATGTTTTCTGTGGCTTCTGTTCTGGAAGTATTTGGGTATACATGATAAACACTGGATATTAGAATCCTCACAGTTCATTACTACCAGTATTATCAATTATGTTTTATAGGAGATGTTCATAAATTGAAATAAAGAGGGCTTCATCTTCTCAGCATAAAATTATTAAACATTTGAACCAAAAGCTCAAAATTCATCAAAGATTCTATATGTGATTTATGTTTTTTTTTTCAATAAGTGTGAGCAAATAATAAAGTACAGAGGCTAAAAAAAGGGAACCAATCTTCATTATATTTCTACTCTGGCCAATAAAACTATTAAACTTCTATCATTAATTCTCCTCTAATAATGACCTTGTTGAATTTACTTCTTCTGGGATTATACTAAGTCATGAGAAGATGATGGACCTTCCAAAACAATGCAATAATTTAGATTCTTTCAAGAATTTTTAATAGAAAATTATTATTATTATTATTATTATTATTATTATTAATTTTTCTCACCTCACAAAGGATTATATGGATTCAGAGAAGATAAATAGCTTTTCCAGGACTGCATGACAATCAAGTAGTGATACCTACAATCATTCTTTTGTTGGGTTCCTATAAAATATAAACCCTTTATATTAAGCAGTTTTAGAATATTGCAATTTTTTAACTTCACCTACCTTTGTCTCCTTTTTTCCTTTTCAGGTTTTCCAGGATACATACTAGAGCAATTATTTAGGATTATGATGGCTATGTGTTCCTTCTGCAAGGTGTTTCACAACAAAGGCTGTAAGAAAAATTGAAGTGTTACACCAATCCACAAGAACATCTGAATACATATTATGTTTTGTGGTGGGAAAGAGATACTATGGTGAGAAGGAAATGAATATGCTATATTATTCTAGCTAGTTCTTTCATATAGTTCAATAAATAGAAAGCCATAGCTAAAGTATTTTTTAAAGAAATCCAAATCTGTTTTTCAGAAATGCTAGTGACTTTCACTTTGCACTTCAGTTTCATAAAAATAATTATTCTCCATGGAATGAAGAGACATTTGAACTTTACAGTTGTGTTGTTGGTTTCCTTTTCTCTCAATAAGAAGGTAAATATTAAAGATTTAAATATATATAACTGAATTTTACTTGACAGACAAGCAATAAAAATTGTTCCTACAAGTGAGTAGATGGACTGCATATGCTGCCTAGTATATTTTATCTGGGTTTAGTAATTTTTAACCACGTTAGGTTAAAGGAATAGAAGAAAGTATTTGGATAAAATAAGCACAACACAATGGCTGTACCCATAATTCCACTCAAGAAGTTTAGGAATACTCTGCATTCACACCTAACATCATTCACATTATCATTGCCTGCAAGAAGTGGGACTCCTTTTCCTTGTCAAAAAAGGCTGCCATATCAAAGGTAGATGACTTCTAGGAAGATTGAGTTGGTGAACCTCCATTAACTATCTGAGGAGTTGTTTGGAAGATCTGGCATCATTTAATGGCTAAAATTCCAGAAATAGGGGTAAATTCAGTCAGGCCATTATCAGATGACCACTAATAATAGGAGTGTATAAACTTTCTCCTGTAATACAAACCCTCTACAGATAATAAATAATCAGAGAGAATGCATTTTTGGCATTCTCTGGTTTATTTAGTGTTAGCAAATGAGGACATTTTGAATTACCAGAACTAATCACACATGTTTTGAGACACAAACCTATGTGAGGTCTGGAGGTTTGGTTCAGTGTACAGTGCTTACTGCATATGAAGCTCTTGGTCCCATCTCCATCGCACAAAAGAAAAGAAAAGAAAAGAAAATAGAAAAGGTGAGTAAGTAAATAATAAAGACACACATACTAAGGCTAAATCAAAATCATTATACTGTCAGGTAGATACATGTAAATTGTCATGGAGAAATTAGTAAACTGCAAATGAAATAATGTTGGTGAAGATAATAAAGTCATTCTCCATGAAAGTATTGCATATTCTATTTTTTTTTTTTTTTTGGTACCGGGAATCGAACTCATGACCTCGCACTTGCCAGGCAGGTGCTTAAGCCACTGAGCTAAATCCCCAGCCCTAGTATTCCATATTCTTTAAAGAGTTAATCATAAAAACATATTCATTGTGACCATATGTTCATTTATAACTCATTTAAAATATTTAGCAAATGATACCAAGGCTCCTTTTTT
Organism: Dolichotis patagonum; assembly: GCA_004027295.1. NCBI lineage: Eukaryota > Metazoa > Chordata > Mammalia > Rodentia > Caviidae > Dolichotis > Dolichotis patagonum. Next base: position 3,366 of record PVJX010022552.1, read on the forward strand.
ACAATAATTATGTTCATGAATATGGTTGGAAACAAAAGTACTTAACAATATTTTTTACCTTGTAAACTTAAGTAGAAAAAGGTCCTATACATTAAGGTAATCAAATCCAATGATGGAGATTTGGGAGGTAGATTTATCAAATTCATAAAGATAACTCCTAGAACTAATGGTATTAGGTTACTTTTGAATTCTCACCCCAACTTTGAATAGTCACTAATTCCTTTCTTTGCTCTTTTGGATTTTGCAAAGGAGTTTACTAAAGCCTGAATTGATATAATTATTGGCTCAAATTGTTAGAGATCTAGGCCAGATGGCTATGGGTTTCCAAAGTCCCAGTTGCTTATGGTATTTTTCCTAGTTTGTCTATAGGGGTTGGGGATCACCAATTTGAAAAGGCTACAAACTTATAAAACAGTATTATTCATGAGGGCAGAATGTTCATTGGCGTGACCCACCACTAAATACATTCATTATAGGCATTTCTATTCTGCAGAATTTGCCACACAGCAATGGTTTCAGGAGGGGGAAAAGACAATAGCTTATAAAATGATTTTGAACGCCTAAAAAGAAGGAGAGTTCATGCTGAGACTCCTCTGCTTTCTTTCTTGGACAGAACCATCCTAGTTACTTTAGTTGAGCTCTGCTGAGACTAAGGAAAGTGGAAAATACAGAAAATTACTTTTTTTTATATGCTTCTGGGGGCAAAATAGAAAGTGGGAGAGAATAAATGGGAAAACGAGACAGTGAGATTATATAAACAGCAAATATGCAAGTGGAAGAAGACAGATGAAGAATAATGCAAAAGGTAGAGGGAAAAAGCAGCAAGAATGGAGACACAATGACAAACTTAAAAGGATTTGCAGAGCAGAGAGAAAATCATAAATAATCATATTTTCAAATGAGAATACCGTATCAGCTTCTGTGACCTGGATAGAGGCCAACCTTCCCATGGTGTTCCTAGCATTTTGATGTGCACAAAATGCAATTTTCAACTCAGGCATTTTATTTGTCAGTGTAAACAAGCTTTGAGTTTTTAAAATACATATCTGAAAAGTGTTTTCATAAATAATGCATACATTATAAAAATTTGACTTGTAAACTACTGAGCCCCTGTTCCCAGCATTCATTGTGAAGGTTCACCTTTCTGGTGGAAATTGGCATGCTACAGAGTGCAATGTCTCTCACCCAAAATAGGATTTTTTGAAGTGTAAGACAAAAACGTAACAAGAGCAATTTTGTCCAAACTCAAACCAGGAGTGATACAAGGTAGAATTATATTGTTAATTAATCCCAAATTCTGAGGTGTTCCTTCAAATCTTCCTAATTAACAGGAATCAAGAGTGTAAGATAGCCCTTTTCCTATCTTCAAAGAATAAAGATGAAAGAAAACAGAAAATGAATCCTTTTACTTGTTCTGTTTGGTAAAACAGAGCTCTAAGAAAATCTGTGTCTGCTCCTAGGAAGAGAAAGACCCAAGTATTTACGGAGGGGGAAGGGAAGGAGGCAGTCTGCGAGGCATAATTAGAAGCAAGTTTCCAAATTTTATTAAATTCTTCCACCCACAAAACGCACTGAGAGGTATTTTTAAGTTAAACCAGCACTTAAGGACTATGGGGAAAAAAAAAAAAGCAAGATGATTACATGTTTGTGGCAGAAGAAAAAGACAATTAAGAAAACAAGAACCATTTAAAGTGTCACATACATAAAGGGGACCAGAAGTTGATTTAAAGTTTTTCTTCTGTAATTTGTCTCCCCTTTGTCCTGGCACGCTCAGAGAAAGTGAATGCAGAAGATTGAAAGGAGGAGGGAGAGAAGGAGGGAGGGAGCCGTCGCGAAGGCAGGGCTCACCTCCTCCCTACGTCCCTCCCTCCCCTCCCCCTTCCCCTCGGCCACCGCCCCCTCCTCCCTCCCGGTCTCTGCCTCCTCTCCCGCCCTCCCTCCTCCGGTGACTCCATCAGCTTTTGATTTGGAAGCGCGCTGATTGGCTGGAAGCGATTCAACACACGCCGGGCAAGAGCTTTGTCTGAGTTGAAGTGAAGTTGTACAGATTTTAGACTGGAGTCAGCAATCACGGGTGTTTAGTCTGCAGCCCAGCAGAGAAAGGGAGAAGGAACTGCTCCGGAAAGACACGCTGCAGACGCCGGCTCCCTGCCACAGACGGATTCGGGCTAGACGCGGGGACCTCGCGGAGGTGACACTCGGCTGCCAGGCAGGAGGACGAGCGGCCAAACAAATGCAAGGAACTGGACTCCATGCCGTAGCGGGAAGTCGAGACACGGTGTGTATGAAACAAAAGTTTGCGAGCTATTAATTGCTGTGCTGTGTTAAAGAGACGCTTTCGAGTTTCATCTACCAAATGTCGCTTAGCTTTGAGTTGCCAAAGGAAGTTGAGGGGATTGCTTTGCCGTTCTAACTTGCTGTGTGAGGGGAGTCTCGGAGATTGGCCAATGCACCAAATGAATACTAAAATGCACTTTAGAATTGTTTTTGCACTCCTCGTAGCGTCTTTCAACCACGATGCCCTGGGCAAGAATTTGAAATACAGGATTTATGAGGAGCAGAGGGTTGGATCAGTAATTGCCAGACTATCAGAGGATGTGGCTGATGTTTTATTGAAGCTACCTAATCCTTCTGCCGTTCGTTTTCGAGCCATGCAAAGGGGAAATTCTCTACTTGTGGTGAATGAGAATAACGGGGAAATCAGCATAGGGGCTACCATCGACCGCGAGCAACTGTGCCAGAAAAACTTGAACTGTTCCATAGAGTTTGATGTGATCACTCTACCCACAGAGCATCTGCAGCTTTTCCATATCGAAGTTGAAGTGCTGGATATTAATGACAATTCGCCCCAGTTTTCAAGATCTCTCATACCCATTGAGATATCTGAGAGTGCAGCTGTTGGGACTCGTATTCCTCTGGACGGTGCATTTGATCCAGATGTCGGGGAAAATTCCCTCCACACGTACTCTCTCTCTGCCAATGATTTTTTTAACATCGAGGTTCGGACCAGGACTGACGGCGCCAAGTATGCAGAGCTCATAGTGGTCAGAGAGTTGGACCGGGAGCTGAAGTCAAGCTACGAACTTCAGCTCACTGCCTCTGACATGGGAGTGCCTCAGAGGTCCGGCTCGTCCATACTGAAAATAAGCATTTCGGACTCCAATGATAACAGCCCTGCTTTTGAGCAGCAGTCTTATATAATACAACTCTTAGAAAACTCTCCTGTTGGCACTTTGCTCTTGAATCTGAACGCCACTGATCCAGATGAGGGCGCTAATGGGAAAATTGTATATTCTTTCAGCAGTCATGTGTCTCCCAAAATTATAGAGACTTTCAAAATTGATTCGGAAAGAGGACATTTGACCCTGTTTAAGCAAGTGGATTATGAAATTACGAAGTCCTATGAGATTGACGTTCAAGCTCAAGATTTGGGGCCGAATTCAATCCCAGCTCATTGCAAAATTATAATTAATGTTGTGGATGTTAACGACAATAAACCTGAAATCAACATAAACCTCATGCCCCCTGGAAAAGAAGAAATATCTTATATTTTTGAAGGGGATCCTATTGACACGTTTGTTGCACTGGTCAGGGTACAGGACAAAGATTCTGGGCTGAATGGAGAAATAGTTTGTAAGCTTCATGGACATGGTCACTTTAAACTCCAGCAGACCTATGAAAACAATTATTTAATCTTGACCAATGCTACACTGGATAGGGAAAAGAGATCTGAATACAGCTTGACGGTCATCGCTGAGGACAAGGGGACACCCAGTCTCTCTTCAGTAAAACATTTTACTGTTCAAATCAATGATATCAATGACAACCCACCTCGCTTCCAGAGAAGCCGATATGAGTTTGTGATCTCAGAGAATAACTCTCCAGGAGCGTATATCACCACTGTGACAGCCACGGATCCTGATCTTGGAGAAAATGGGCAAGTAACATATACCATTTTGGAGACTTTTATCCTGGAAAGTTCCATCACTACATATGTGACCATTGACCCCTCTAATGGAGCCATCTATGCCCTCCGAATCTTTGACTATGAGGAAGTGAGTCAGATCACATTCGTGGTGGAAGCAAGGGATGGAGGGAGTCCAAAGCAACTTGTAAGCAACACCACAGTTGTGCTTACCATCATTGATGAAAACGACAATGTTCCTGTGGTCATTGGGCCTGTGCTGCACAATAATACTGCAGAAATCTCCATCCCCAAAGGGGCTGAAAGTGGCTTTCATGTCACGAGAATAAGGGCCATTGACAGAGACTCTGGTGTGAATGCTGAGCTCAGCTGCTCCATAGTAGCAGGTAATGAAGAGAGCATCTTCCTAATTGATCCACGGTCATGTGACATCCACACCAATGTGAGCATGGACTCAGTTCCTTCCACAGAATGGGAGCTCTCAGTCCTCATCCAGGACAAAGGCAATCCTCAGCTGCATACCAAAGTCCTCCTGAAGTGCATGATCTTTGAGTATGCAGAATCCGTAACAAGCACAGCAATGACTTTAGTCAGCCAGGCATCCTTGGATTTCTCTATGATTATAATTATTTCCTTGGGAGCAATTTGTGCAGTGCTGTTGGTTATTATGGTGCTTTTTGCAACTAGATATAACCGGGAAAAGAAAGACACAAGATCCTATAACTGCAGGGTGGCGGAATCAACTTACCAGCACCACCCAAAAAGACCATCCAGGCAGATCCACAAAGGGGACATCACTTTGGTGCCCACCATCAATGGCACCCTCCCCATCAGATCTCATCACAGATCATCCCCATCTTCATCTCCTACCTTAGAAAGAGGGCAGATGGGCAGTCGCCAGAGTCACAACAGTCACCAGTCGCTCAATAGTTTGGTGACAATCTCATCAAACCATGTGCCAGAGAATTTCTCACTAGAGCTCACCCATGCCACTCCTGCTGTTGAGGTAAGATCGTGACCTGCGTCCATTCACTGACAATATCTGTTGTATGTATTGGTTCCTAAGTGTTGCTGTTAATAAGTATCAGTATGCAAATTAAGTAAGATGCAGGTTACGGGTGTACATGCAGCGAGTGTACACACCTTGGTAGCCCACTGTGTCCATTTTTTCTTGCACAATGTAATTGCAGGTAATATGCACTGCTTTGAAAAACAAGCACGTTGCTCCGGAGGGGCCACCTAATTCGAGTCCCTTCAGTTCCCAGATTAAGATCCTGGAAAGCCCAAGTATAAGGGGACTTAGTCTATTCTCATTGTCTTGGTTTCTACTAAAAAATAAATACTGAGGCCTCTAGATTCCCTTCTGAATGCATGTTCTTTTTGCCTCACTTTGGAAAATTTTCTGACATTAAGTAGATGTGTTACAATGAATTTTACAACATCTTCTATGTGTTTTTATAACTGAGGACTTTACCTAGATTGTAAAAGAAATCAGTTGTTCAAGAGAATCTTGTTTCAAAAAAGAAAATCTGGTTGTATTATCATCCAGACCTCCCAGGATATATTTCAGGTATTTGGGGACTGACAGCATAGCTGGCCGCAGTCCAGCCTATGCAAATCTTTAAAAGGGCTGTAACATGTTTGGTTACTCAGGATGAAATACCAAGGAACTTTTGTTGCATGCTCACCATATGGGAGCGTTTGGGGGTGTGTCTACAGAAATCAGCTCTGTCTGTTTGGTTTCCAGCAGGTCTCTCAGCTTCTTTCAATGCTTCACCAGGGACAATATCAGCCAAGGCCAAGTTTTCGAGGAAACAAATATTCCAGGAGCTATAGGTATGAATTATCCTCGTGTTACCTATTCAGTCTCAAAATAGTGCTGACGAGTAAAAACTGTATTTTCCCTGATTGATCTTTTTAGATATGCCCTTCAAGACATGGACAAATTTAGCTTGAAAGACAGTGGCCGTGGTGACAGTGAAGCAGGAGACAGTGATTATGATTTGGGGCGAGATTCTCCAATAGATAGGCTGCTGGGTGAAGGATTCAGTGACCTGTTTCTTACAGATGGAAGAATTCCAGCAGGTAAGAGGACAATGATAGCAAATCTTTATGTTCAGATCTACTACAGTTCTTGTAAAATGAACAGTTTTGCCTGTTTCTATTTCTTCTCTATTTGTCCTTTGCAATAAAGATTTATAGTCTGCATACTATTACCAATGAATACAAAAGTGAAATACTGTAAAATTATTCACTTAAAATTCATAGCAAGTAGTTGATAGAGATGGAGCAAATATGAAAGGAAAGGATAGAAAACCAGACCACTTTCTGCCTCTTTCTACCCCATCCAGTGATGCCACAAGATACTCCTGAGCAACAGTGTAAAATTACTGGGTGGATGTTCTTAATCCGGCAGCCTGTTTTGGTGCAGAGTGGTGAAATGGACTATAATTTGGAGAGTGCATTTCCTGTGATGGCAACCAACTCACAAATTCAGAGTCTGATACATGAGAAAGGGTGCATTTTAAGCACTAAAAATAAGAGAAAGTATGCATCTTGTAGGTGGTAAGGATGGAATATTTCTTCCCATCATTCACTTTAACCTCTGTACTATAATAGAAGGGAGGTAGGGATTCCAGAGGGTGATTTATAGGCACACAGCTAAATGAAGGGAATTGTTTTAAGCTTTGAACCACATTTTCCTTAGTACCCCTTTCCTTTAATTGTGCAGCAGAAACTTGCTGAACCAACTGAGTAAACACTGACTGTGTCACTATAGCAACTCTGTTACTAAAGACTGTAATTTTGAATCAACCCTTAGGAGTATAGAAGTGCTCCTGTAGCTAACTGTCTCTCAGTTCCTTGCCTGAGGAGCAAATGTCTGTTGCCTGATAAATGAAAAAAAAAAAAAAAGACAGAACAACATTCTATCACCCATTTTAGCTCTGTCTAAAATCTATTTTCCAAATATAGAGACTCTGGAAAATACATATGAAAGAGCTATAGAAATTCATGAAAATCAATAAATAGAAATTCTAGCTCTCATAAATTACAGTGGTCATAGAGGCAGTAGAAGTCACCAGCTAGGTTCCAGGGCTTGCTCTGGGACCAGTCTAAGTACTCCAGGTCCAAGTGGGCCTCCTTCCCTCCCTCCATCTTCCCTTTCTCTCTTGCTCTTTCCTTCACTTCCTGCTCTCTTTCTCCACCTCTTCCTCCCCTGTTCTTTCATTTCCTTCTTTCCTTCCTCTTGTGTGATACTGTGGGTAAAATTCAGGCCTGATGGATGCTATGCAGGAGCTCTAACTACTGCGTTACATCCCTAGGTTTTCAAATAGTTCTTTTATCTATGTTGCTTCTCCTAAGGCTTTGACTTGAGAGTTACTTGTAGTGGTGATAGTTAACATCAGTGTTCATATTTTTCTTTTCAGATTTAAAAACTGAAGCTTACTAAGTTTTGAAATGCATCCTAAATCAGGCAGTTTGTTCATGGTAGAGATAAAATTTGAACCAGTCTCCATACTCTTAAACACCAATCTAAAATACATGAAGTGACAGGTGTTTCTTTTTTTTAATCAAGTAGGTGTCTATTTTCTTACACAATATTCTAAAGACCAACTAGCCTCTAAAATGCTTTAATTCCTTTTTAATTCTGCCATCATATAATTCTAAAAGGTTACTATGAATCAATTTTCTTATTTTATATTTTTAAAATTATTTATTATTTATTTACTTAACTTTTGTGGACTAAACCCAGAACCTCATGCATACTAAGCAAACGCTTTCCCAGTCTGCTGTACACCTTCAAGTAGGGGAGTTATCTAGTAATTGTTCTAGATAATAATAGTAATAATAAATGTCAGGAATGAAGACATTGGGTAAACGACAGGTAGACAAAGATAAACTATAGAAAACAGAAAGTCTTGTGTAGTGAGTACTTTATGTTCCATCCATGTAACTTTTCTTTTGAAAGGTAGGGGCTTACGTTTATATTAACATTCACAACTTCATTAACATTCAGATAGTCCATTAAAAGGATTTCACATTTACCCAACCATGCTTCATCCAAAGGCATAAGGGAAAGGTTATTTTCCTGGTATGTAACCTTGCAATGCAACAGTTTATATCATAGTGTATTCATTTTTGTCTCACTGGCTGCCTGCATCCTCATTGTGCTTACCTGTAAGCCTAAAGTATCAGCAAATCACTAGTGATCCTGGCAGTGTATTCATGTTGGGCAGCATAGACTGCCATGCATGCAGTGATTATTGATACAGAGATAAAGACCCCTTGATTGTGAGCATCATTCTGATGACAGTTTACTGACATTATAGTTTGCTGTTTATCCTGCTAATGTCCATACTAGAGTACAAAGCATGTCCTTTGTAAACTTATAGTTCCAGGACATTTTCTCAGTAGGAAAATATGTAAGTTCACATCTGAATGCCATTAACAGAGTCCAAGACAGTTTTCTCTAAAACGTGTTTATTTTAAGAATGTAAGCATCATATTTCAACTTTTTTTAGTGTTAGTCTATGAACAAATATAGATGATGTGGTGCTCTTTGCTTGCCAACAGGGTCATTTCCGGTCATTCATTCTTTTAATTCCCACATAAATATACTACACAGCAAGCAATAAAGTTACTATGAATTTTTGTCTGTTGGATCGTATTTGTCAAACATTCTCTTTCTTACTCACTGAACTCAGTTGAACTGTAACGTGAACATTATGCCTGCAAAATCTCCTTCTCTATTTTACTGCACCAGGATGGTTTATAAAGGCTGTTGAGTTTATTTTTTGAAATACTCCTTCTTGACTGAGCCCATTCCACTTTTTGTCATCTGCCTTCTGTACGTAGTTGCTTCAAACATTCTTTTTAAATTCTAGATTCTCTCTGTTCTCATGACAGGTACCCTAGCTCTCTCCTGGCCTTTCCTCCACAGATGGCTGATTGTACCAGTGTCCAAGCCGATGGTCTCTCTCCAGTGGTTCTTCCCACTGTCAAATCTTTACTTCATACATCTTGGACAACCTTCTCAGAACATTTTAATTTATATTTTTGGCTTAAAATCAATACCTAACTTGTTGCTCGGTAACAGAGAATAAAGCTATTTATCTTGGTATGCAAAGGCCAACAAAATCCACACCTAGTTTATTAGGTCTCAGTTTTGCCATTTCTGAGTCTAAAACAGGTAGAAGCATCATTTCTCAAGATGTAACAGGCTTAGCTCATCTTGACTTCCCACCTGAAAAACTGGTTTTTTCTCACTTTGGAAGTAAATTCTGTTCATCTCTCAAACTTTATTTCATGTTGCACTTTCTTTAGTGACATCACCCTTTGCCTTCACTTATTTATCTTCTCTTGACATTCCTTGGCATCACTGAAATTGGCCCTTTAACTGGGCATAAAAATGTCATTTGTTACACTTGGCTCAACTAGATCATAAGCCTTTTGAGCGTGGGATGGTATCAGTATTTCACATGCGATAGGTTCTTAATAGAGAGCTGACTGGTTACCCATGATTAATGATTTTATAGCAATTGAGCATGAATTTTTCATCTTACATTCTATGTTCTACTTCCTGCCTCTCCTTTAAAGTGTAGCAGAGTGACAAAACTCACAGTTGTGTTGTAAAGAAGAGTTTTGGAGGAAACTTCATCATCCCAGAGCTTTTAAAGAATAACAGAAAAAATTTGTTGCTTGCCAACAACTTCTATTCCCTGGGGTGTGGAATGCAACATTTGTGGTGCTGAATTATGTATGCACTAAGAATGTTTTCAAACAGTAGAGTCTCTAGGGATAAGATTGAAAGTATTGATGAAATTGTAAAAAATGCTCTGTTCTATACCACTCTCTCTCCGTTGTTTTGCTTTCTCTCCATTAGTCTTTCTTTGTCATTTTCCTTATTATATTTAATTTAAATTTAGTTGTTTTACAGCTAAAGCCACATTTAATTATTATGATGAAATTGCATTCACTGTTTAGTAATAATTGCTATGATTGAAATTAGTTTTGATTATGAACTGTCAGACTGGATCAGTTACCCAGATTGGGTTGTTGTGTTTATTACTGGTTATATTTTTATTACATTCAAGTATCTAGACAGTGTGATCATATTCAGAATTCTTAGAACTGTGTATAAATCTCCCAACTACTACCATTGTCATTAAGCATTGGAACAAAATACAGCCAATCAAATAAACAAGCACATTATAAAGTTCTCCCTAAGTCTAAACCACAGAGTTAAAGACCAGAAAAACAAATGAAGAAGTGTCAGCAGGTCTGTTCCCCTTCCTTCTGTCAGGATGTGAGCAAGACAATGTATACGGGTCTCCTTTTCATTTTCAGAGACCCAGAGAATTACAGGGGAAAAAATCATTAACATTAGGATAGTTTCTTCACTGCTGAGAAAACCTCCTTTCTATGTCAGCTCCTTTTGAAACTGTCCACATCATGTGGTAGAAAACGGCAGTAAATATTTCTAAGTAGTGATAATGCATGAAGTCAAGACACCTAATCCTGCTTTTATTCTTAAATCAGCCTTGCTTTTTGAAATTCAATCTCTATTTACAGAAAATCACACAATGATTCTCCATATTCATTCTTTGTACATCTTGATGTTGTATCCACATTTTTCTTAGCATTTTCCTACACTTCTCATGTATGTGTAGCTTTCCTAGCAATGTGACTTTTTTCTTACAGCACTTGATCTCATTCTTTGTTCCTCCAATTTTTCCTTTCCCATTGAAAAATTGAGGAGCAGAGAGATTTAAGAATAGAATTATCTTGCAGGCTGCATCTGCAAAACAAAGTCATTTCTATACCTTGAATCAAAAATCATTACTTTTCCCATTTTGAAATTCACCTTTTCTTGCATCACTTTTCATTCAGAAACTACCATGTGAATCCCTCTTCCCTGCAGATTTCTCACTGCGTGGGAGTACCTCACAGTGAGCACCATGGGGAGCAGAACCTTAGAGTCAGTCTCTTAGCAATAATTTGGGAAGAAGAGAAATTGTTCCTAAGTAGTTAAATCTGCAAATTTAGTTCCCAATATGTAGAATGACTAATATAAGAGCAACTTCCTTTCAAATCTAAGAAAATTACTTTGCAATTTCTGAAATTCTGTTCTTTTTTCTAAAATGAAATCATGACACTGAGAAGTCTTAGTTTTTCTTGAAATAAATCATGTGTGGAGTACATTTTACATCTTTGCACTTCTTGACTTTCATATGGTTTAGTTACTGTATTTGCCAATGTTGAGTTTTTTTCCTTTTCCTTTCAGCTTTTATCAAGTCTTTTATTTTCTTAGAATGTGACCACTGACATTCCAGCAGGCTGTCAGAACATCTGGGAGAACTAAATAATGAATTTTTCATATTATTCAGTTTTTGATGATGTTTTCCATGTATTTCAATGTTAACGAGTCTAACGTTTTTAAGAGAAGACAATGATATATGAATGCAGGTGTTCCATAGTTAAGGAGACTTTTCACAACTCTTTTTGAGTAGTAAGTCAATAAATGATTTACAAAATCTTTATGAGAGATTGAACTAGCTAATTATGCTTCCAGTAGCCCCACCAAAGGAAGACAGGTAGAATTCCACGACAAGAAAGCTGCACAGAGGTACCAGGGCTACTGGTGTCATTCCCAGGTTTAGTACTTCATTTTAAAATTCTATTTTTTCGAACTTAAATTTTTTTAATCTGTTTTTTTTCGTACATAAATTATCAATCTACTTTCTCACGATGTGGCCAGAAGACTGCTCCTGAGAAATACTCACTAACCTCTTCTTTTCCTTATTCAATAAACAAGAAAAACAGTCTAGCAGCTGATCCGACTTCTGCAGATCCATAAATCTAGTATTCGAACTAAAGCTGTGACTGTAGCCATCTCATGTCTGCTGACAGTCAGCACCCTGCTAATAGTGTAAACTGGTGTCGTGCTATTTATTAAAAACAAAACCGTGCTCCCCGCGGTTCTGAGCCTTGCTGAGTGTAATAACGGATCCTCCTTGCTTCCCGAGAGCAGCTATGAGGCTGTGCACGGAAGAGTGCAGAGTCCTGGGCCACTCGGACCAGTGCTGGATGCCGCCGCTGCATTCGCCCTCCTCCGATTATAGGAGCAACATGTTCATTCCCGGGGAAGAATTCCCAGCCCAGCCTCAGCAGCAGCATCCGCATCCGAATCTCGAGGACGACAACCAGCACGCAGAACCCGGGGAGAAGAAGCAGAGCTTTTCCACCTTTGGGAAGGACTCTCCGCACGACGAGGACGCGGGGGACGCCAGCACGTCCTCCCTGCTGTCGGAGATGAGCAGCGTCTTCCAGCGCCTGCTGCCCCCTTCCCTGGACTCCTTCTCCGAGTGCAGCGCCGAGGCGGATCGGTCCAACTCTCTGGAGCGCCGCAAGCCCCCGGTGCCAGCGAAAACTGCGGGGTACCCGCAAGGGGTGGCCGCTTGGGCGGCCAGTACACACTTTCAGAACCCCACCACCAACTCTGGGGCTCCCCTCGGAACGCACTCCAGTGTGCAGCCTTCCTCAAAGTGGCTGCCGGCCATGGAGGAGATCCCGGAAAACTACGAAGAGGATGATTTTGACAATGTGCTCAACCACCTCAACGACGGGAAGCACGAACTGATGGATGCCAGCGAGCTGGTGGCTGAGATTAACAAACTGCTCCAAGACGTTCGCCAGAGCTAGGAGATTTCCGCAGAGCGTTTTGGTTTCCATGGGTGGAAACAGGGGACAGGAAAAACCCTGAAAGAACTGGCTCTGCCAAATAGTTGCATTTATCATAAATGTGTCTGTGTATATTGAATATTAAATACTGTATTTTCGTATGTACACAATGCAAGTGTGATTATTTTAATCTGTATTTTAAAAATACATTTGTACCTTATATTTATGTGTAATTTAACAAACAAATTTTATTTTTTTACTCCCATGACAGACATGTCTCTCCTGTTCATGTAGAAACTAGTCATTGTTTAAATCCGATGTATATTCAGCCACAAAGAGAAAGGTACTGCTTAGATTAGTTAACTTGGGGTAGAATAACTATACTCTGTGAACAGCCCCACTATTGCATTATACCGTTCTTAGTTTCTTTAAGTGACCCAAGTTATTTTTCAATGCTTTATAAGATTAAGCATAATTTAACATATTAAGCTTTTTTTAACTGTTATTTTTTACAATTCTCTGTCAGCTTCAATAGCTCAACTCTTATAGCAAAATTAAAGAATGAAGCAAAATTCTATTTTAGGATTGGGAAGTATCTTCAAGATTATATGTGAGGTGTTTTTCGGTAATGAATTTTTCACAATGATAAAAAAAAGGGCTAAAGTCAATGTTTCCTGACTCCCAGATCCCTTCTGGCCCCTTCTATTGCAAGCATCACACTGGTCTGATCTTGAGAATATTTCTCCTACAGTATTATAGTCTACTTATTACTAGGAGGAAGAATGAATTCCTTCCAACCTTGTAACATGTGCTGTGATCTAAGGAAATGAAATCTGTCCTTTGAATGGATAGCAGTGAGGATGCAAATAGTGTGATTTATTAGTACACAGTTATGCCAGTGCCCTCTGAGGGGCATAAATATAATTGCTTTCTTTTGAAACCATTCTATTTGAATCTTTCCCTCTCTTCTCATACTACTTGAACATTTTTATCTTTCACATTATTTTTATTTTGCTACAACTATTCACTTTTAGCTTTTGTCTCCAGTGCATGATCTTATATTTTTGCTTGCATTTTAGAACATTTATGATACCACATTTTTGTTTTTACAATTTTGTATTATTTCTTGTGTGACAAATGAGAATTTATTTATTGTGCTGTTATCTCTCTTTGTGGAATGCCGTGGTAAGAGAGGTACTTATTATGACTTTTATCATTTATGTTCAAGCTTCTATTAATGTTATTTCTATTAATACACTATCTTGATTGTACACTCCGGAAAATTTTACTGTCATAAAAATAAAAAGAAAATTAAAGTAAAATGGAAGTGCTGTCTATAAGTCAAAGTTCTGTTTCTGTACATGTGTTCAAAAGCCTGGCAAATACCATTCCTTTTCTGAGAGGTCAATTCGGTGTTGAGTTTCAAATGATAGAAAGGGAACATCCAACTGGCTGGGAAACAGTGTGGAAAAGAAATGAATTTGAAACTCGCCACAGAAATAAAAGTAGTTGATCATATTCCAACTGGATTAAATAATCTTAAGTGCATTTGGTGAGTAAAGGAAAAGAGCAGGCAATAATAACTGCCTAAATATTTTTCAAATTATACAGAATACTTTCTCAGAACATTTTGCATTAAATTGTGCAAAGAAAAAAAAGTGTTCTTAAAAACTTCCCAATAGGCTAAAATATTATCCTTTTTGGTTTAATAGGAGGGAATTAAAATACTAGAAAAGTTAAGTAACTTAAAATTGGCTAAAAGTAAGATATTTGGATTCTCAAGTGAGTATCACATTAAATAGAATGTATTAGCTCTTTTAAAAGGCACATTTGCCTTCAGACGAAAGACTAAAATAACAAGTGAAATTTCAGCTGACTTTCCAGTAGGTTACACAAACAAATATTAACCATGTGTATTGTGTGTTTCAACTTCACTTCTTTTCAGTACACATTATCATTAAGTAAAAGATATTCATAACTTCCCTCCACATTTATTATAGATTCCCATATCTACAGTTTCAGGGTGCATTAGTACATCATTAGCTTTTCATTCATATTCTTTCACTGGTGATGTTTTGGTGAAAGCTGAGACCTCTGATGCTGTAAGAAGGATTGAGTACCTCATCACATTTGTGTCTCTTCTTTTTGATACCACACCTCTCTATAGATTGAAACAACAACAAAAAAAGGAATTAAGATTATTCTCTCCATTCATTATTCTTTAATCCTTTTGACTCTGTTAGATGCCTTTAAACATTCTTAATGATATTAAAGAATATCATTCTAATAATGGGAACCATCTTTCAAAAATGTAACTCAACACTGAATCTGTTGCTCAACAAATCCGCCTTTGAATTCTTGTTAATAGAATGTTTAGAAGTAGCCTCTTCAAAATCTTATCAGTAACAGTGCTATTTTTCATTCATCTCTTTTTT
The DNA here is from genome assembly GCA_004027295.1 of Dolichotis patagonum. Classification (NCBI taxonomy): domain Eukaryota; kingdom Metazoa; phylum Chordata; class Mammalia; order Rodentia; family Caviidae; genus Dolichotis; species Dolichotis patagonum. Next base: position 18,408 of record PVJX010022552.1, read on the forward strand.
AGTATTCAGCAGGTGTACTTTAAACTTTATTAATCATTTAAATTCTTATTCCTCTTGTTAACTGTCTATAAAACTCATCCTCTTAGATAGTGAGGACGGAAAAAGATGGGTGACTGAACTATCACTGCCAGAATATATTTAGAGTTGAATTTAAATTACTGACAACCTAAAGTTCAAGAATCTCAGAAAACAACAAAATTCATATTAAATATATCAAATTAATTGCATTGTCTGACATGGAAGCTTTTCATCTTCCACAGGATCAGACAGCTAATCCAATGGTGCACACTTTCCTTTCATGTGATTTCTTCATGTATGTAAAAAAATTTTGGCACTATTGAAAATATTTTGATATTTCTTCTCTAGTTCAAAATACCTTGAAAAATATCATTACAGTATCAAAGATTGAAGAGTCTGAACTCTGAATAAGCACTAAATGTTTCTGTAGGAGATCTAAGTTATATGAAAGTATTGAAAATTTATTTGAAGATTTAAAAAGAATTTGAAGTGTAATTTAAATAATAGTATATTTTGAATTCCTTAATTGGATTAAGTTCACAAAGCAAAACTTTATGTTCATACCAACTTATTAATAATTACATTGTAAATATATTCATTTGTAACATACTAGGACTTCTCAATGATTGATAGGATAATTATATATGCTTCCTATATAAACATTTTAATTCAATTCATTAAGCAATTTGTGTTACTGGAGAATCATCTGGTTCAGTTAAATTCTTAGAACAATCACGTTCACTTTGTCTGAAATAACTAAGTGATATCTAGAGCACTACACTGAGATTGAAAAAATATTTTATTGTTCATATTGTGTTCCATTCCTCATCTTTGTAATTAGAGTCATAGGTATGCACAAGCTTAATAAGTAATAGGGAGTATTAATGTAATCTCAGCCAAACATGTTGCATAGATATTCTCCATAGTAGATGTTGAAATGGAAGTGATAGTCTTTATTAATTTATTATATTTTCATTACACACTAGCTTATACAATTTGAGATGCTGTTAAAAAATTTTATGAGGAGCTGGCATCACAAAAATTGCTACCAAAATTTACATACTTTCTGACTTTTAAAATTGCAATAGTGCATCCTACTCTGACACTTTAAAATAATAGTTTTCTATTTCCTTTTATGACTTCTACAAGAAGCTCTTAATTCTTGTTTGCTTTCTCAGATTTTATCTCCTCAATTTATTTATTTAATAGCACTTCTTCTGGATAATTCATCTTACTGTTCCCATTTGTAGCAACCCTCTCCAAATTTTCACATGTATATAGTTCCTCATATAACCACCTCGGTTTTATCAATTTTTCTAGTGCCTTTTATTTGTTATTGATATAATAAGGAAACTGTTTTTGATATATAAAGTGAATCCATTTAATTCTCCATAAAATTTGCCTTTCTGATTCGTTACTTGAGCGTGGAGGAAAATTCACACAATTAAAGACTGAGCTTTCACTTTTTGCTCAGCTCTAAATTAAACATTTGGAGAGGTTAAAAAAAAGCACTAGCAAAGGAAACTCCTTATGGAGAAAGAAAACCTGTGGTTTTTTTTTTTTTTTTTGAAATATAAAACGTTTCTTTTTATGCACTAAAGGTCATACTGGAAAGGGTAAGTTTAAAATTTTGCTGTAAAGTGTAGTGCAGAAACAAAATAAAACATTTTCTCTTTGCTGTGGGAAAAAGGTAGCTAGTTCTTGGGAGCAAGCAATCCTAGAGGTGAATGAATTGAGAAGGGAGAAATATCACATGCTAGTGTCTTTTTCATTCATTTTGCCAGGGATCTGTAGAAGACAGCACGGGAAAAAGCTTGGGTGCAGGCATATCCTTCTCCTGACCTTGGTGGCACAGGAGCACAGGCAGGAAAGGCCAAGGTGTCCAGGTGCGCTCACCTTGGGGTGCACCTAAACTTCTCAGTGCTTTGGGGTAGTGATGGACTAGGTTTGAGTGGGGCAGGGCTTGATTGAGTAAACCCTGTGGCATTTCAGAGTGCTTTTACCTAAATGAAGACAGGCTTTCTAAAAGTCCAGGTACTTTCCTGTTTTATTAGAAGGCACACTCTAAAGCTTAAAATAGCTAACTACAAAATATTCTCAACAGGAGCGGAATGGTCCTTCCCTTAGGAAGTAGCGCTCTACATTAGACAGTGTTTTAGGTCCTAAATGAGAGATACAACTGGGGTTTAATGGTGTTGTATACGATGAAATAAATCCAAAATATGTAACGAAAAAGTTTTTATAAACTCTAATTTTAAAAACAATGTTTCTGCCATCTCTGCCTTGCAGTTTGGATTTCTCCTTTAAACTTGTGCCTGGAGGCAGTCATTATGGTCCTCTTCACCTTCTGCAGAGACTTTTAAAGACTGTCAAAAAAGTTAGTGGCATGCACACAAGCAGGCCATTTGGAAGTGAGCAAAGTGTCAGTGTAGGAGAGGGCTACGGCTGACCGGCTCCCAGGTCCACTCAGTTCTCTGCTTTTCCTCCACCTCTTTGATTTCTCTTTCTCTTGGGGTGATGCCTGCCTGAATAGAGAGCCAGCATGGAGTCATCACTCTGTTCAACAGATAATTGCCGTGAACTTAACCATGCACTAGACATAGGATAGGCATCTGAGATACACTGCTGAACAAGTCAGACAAAACTGAGATGTTCCACAAAGCCCACAGCACCGGGTTGTGACTGTCACAACAGGACAGGCCACACAAACCAGCACAGGTGGACACTTCTCATCAGATGCAATGAATATCCACTGGACAGAGACACGGCCAGAGGCCCTTCTATACTTACTAATATACCCCCAAGACTGCAAACAGTCCCTGGTCTGTTAGCGATGCTCTGAAGTGATTGCGGAGTAGGATGTGACCAGCCGCTGCCTCCTTAACCTGTATGCTACTGAGAGAGAAAGGCTGCCAAAAACACTGTACTATTTAACCAGAAAACACTGACCACACTGAGTGCTTTCTGCCAAATGCAGGAATTGGAAATCTAGAAAAACTGGGACCACTCAAAGGGACATGCCTGCATCTTGTCTGCTTTCCTCAGTTTCCTTTAGATCCTTTGAATAGTTTGTCTTTTCCTGGGAGTGCATTATGCTCCTAGATCAGGTAGAACAGTTCAGCTCTCAGAAGTGATGTTCCAGGCTCCACTTTCTCAGGAAGTGTGTGCATGTAACACAGGAACAGTGTAGTCCCCATGTTTGTGCTACAGTGTCAGTGATGTCACAGCACCCCATTCACCTCACAGAGTGACTGTGAGTCAATTGAAACAAACAAAGTGATGTTTTTATGTAGGCAGCAGAACATGAAGACCTTTAAGGGCAAACACTATAACACTACTGTGTCACTCTTTCTGTAGAAGTGCTCACTAGCATAGGTGCAGTGTAGAGAATTCAACATGAGTCTAACCAATCTTACTGAATCTATTGAAAGGAAAAATATAATTTTATATAAAACATCATAAATGGCCCATCTTGGTATTAGTTGGGGACTCCAATTGTTACCAAAAATAAATACAAAATAAATAATTTTTCAAATACAGCAAAGTATGTGAAAACAGCCAGGATTGAGTGAAGATACAAATCCTCAGAGTTACCCTAATTTATGAGGTCATTTGGGAATCAAGTTGATGCCACCATTAATATATCATTGAGAGGGATCTTTATTCCAGCTGTGCACAAGGAAAATGCTGATGAAGTATTTTCTCTCTTTTTTTTTTTTTTTTGGTGATGGGAATTGAAACTCAGGGTTTTGTTCTTTCCAGACAGGTGCTTATGCCACTGAACTATATTTCCTGCTTAATTAGTATCAGAAATACTCTAGAGAGCAGGTCTGTAAGTGTCTGATGTCACTTTCCCTGAGCCTCACTGGCCAGAAAGAGTCATGTGATCACACAGGGAGGCTATGAAGACTGGTCACTCTACTTTAACAAGCAATACTGACTCTATGACACAATCTTCAGAAGTTCTAAGGTCTCCAAAATGTCACTTTAAATCATTTATGTTATTTCTTCCATAATTTCTAATTTATTTCTCTAAGCCCCACATGAATCTCAGGACCTTGACAGAAGAGAGTAGATTTTTTTTCCCTTATTCAGCCTGACTTGGATTTGTGGTATTTTGTTTGGCTTTTTAAGAGAAAAACAATGATAGAGGATTTCAAAGAGTTAATAGCAGATCAACAGTGGATAATATATTGTGTACAGTTATCTTCAAAATAGTTGCTCCAATTACAACATATAGACATGAAAAATTGATCAAACAGTATAATTATCTTACCTATCATATATCTATATTTTTTCTTCTTTTCCTTTCCTTCTTTTCTCCTTTACCCAAGTTAATCTTTTTTTAAAAGCAGTTTCCTTCCCTTTCACAATATCTATTGTAAATTTTGGATCTTATTTACTCTTTCAGTTTCTTACACTAGCAAGACAATATAATGTTTATACACGGGATTCTCATTTATTTCACTTACTAGTGTAGTTTCATTCATTTACCTATAAAACTTGAGTTTATCCTTCTTTATAGCTGAGTAGTATTCCATTGTATAAAAATATCACATCTTTTTTGGAGAGTGAATACTTTTTTATTCTGTTTATTTTTTGCCTTCAGTGACCAGTACACTTGCAAAAGTACGAAATCTATGAATAAACCAGTAAGACAAATGGAATAGCATTCAAATCTATGCTTATCCTATACCATGATTTCTAATCATCTTTCTGAGCACAGAAGAGTGAGGGAGAGAGGGCCAGTAGATTTAGTAATTCTTAGAATCAATTTTTTTCAAAGCAAAAATAATCAAATTCCAAATTCCGAATAGGTATCTTGGAAGTTGTACCCTGCTTACGAGGAGGAGAACAGAGCAAAGGCTTCAGGTTGCCTGCAAATGAAGTAAGGGAAACTTCTAAGGAGATGGGAATGTTCTTTGAGCAGCCAGGCTTGGCGCATCATGGCTGTCAAAACAAAGGGAAGTGCTTGTTTAATCTCTGCATTTTACCGTATGTAAGTTACACCTCTCCAAATTGGACAAAAAAGATCTATTTTCAATAACTAGGACAAAGCAGAAAATACAGAAAAGAATGCAGGGACTTCTTATTAGCAAATCAATTCAGCTCTCACTGGAGAGTAACTGAGCCCAGGGAAAGACGCCCGCAGATGTGCTCACAGCGTTCCCCTGGCAGGGGTTCGGCTCCCTGATCGGTCTCCTGCCTTCTCACTCAACTCTCGGCTTCTCAGGGAGGGAGCCCCTAAGTAGAGCTCACCAGTGTGACCTCTGCAGCATCACCTGTGGCAAGGGCAAAGGTACTGACGAAAATTTCACGGGACCTGCTGGCCAACTCCATTCAAGCCTTCCCAGAGTTAGGTAAATGCTTGTGATTTTGATTCTATTTTGTTTTGACAGGAACCCAAATTTGTTCCTGGCACATAAAGATCTGAGGACTTTCCAAGGGAGGCTGTGATTTTTGACAAGTAGACATCTATCTGTGTGTCCATCATCTGTCTGTCTGTCTATCATCTATCCATGGCTCTGTGTGACACTGGGACAGACAGAATTTTTACAAGTATTTGGAAAGTGCTTTTAGAGAATCTCCATTCAGCGATATGAGAAGAGAAGCCAGACCTTTACGGAGAGCTTTCACGTGAAGATTTCAACAGCAACAGGCTCGGTGCTCAAAATTATACTAATGAAACAGTCAGAAAGCTACCAAAATGCAGCGTCCCTAGCGTGTCAGTTTAGACATACGCGTTAGGCACCCAGCCAGCCCTGCTGAGTGTTGACAAACAGACAGGGAGATTCCATTTCCAAAGCATTTGCAGAAAACTTGCTCTTCAGTCAAATCAATGAGTGCCAAAAGTGCGTATCAAACAAATACACAGCTTCAGTTCTGTACTGAAAACAAGAAAGCAGATATACAAATGAGGGGGGCAAAAGGAAAACAAAAGCTTAGGATCCCACACCCTCCTTCTGCATCCTTCATGTTCACCATACTTCATTTGTCTCTTAGAAGTCAAGACACTCCAGGTAAAATAATTGCCCCAGATAAAAGGGAACATACTGTGAATCAATTATGGACTTATCTGACCTTCTGTCCAAAGAATCCTGGAACTCCATACTTTATTTTTTTCAGAATTGTTTTCTACTTTTTTTATGAAAAAGTCCCATTAATTTCTTTCTTATTTTTTTCCCTTTTTTTGGTATTGGGAATTGAATTCAGGACCTATTGCTTGCCAGGCAGGTGCTGTGCCACTGAGCTGTATTCCCAGCCCTTCTCCATTGACATTTAACCCACTGAATTTCAATGAAAATAACTAAATTCTAAATCATTAATTCGATAGTGGCTTAGACTGTGACTCAAAATTATTCATTTTATTTCCTGACAGGCAATTTTTCTTAAACAAATTACAACTTCATTCTCAGTACCTTTCAGTTTTATTTTTCTGCTAACATACCTTCAAAAGTTAATTACTCCTCAGTATATCATATCCTGGGTATCCTCTTTTGTGAAAAGAAAATTTGATTTAATCACATCTCTCTTTGACTCTGCACACTTTATTCATTTTATTTAGCTCTAATTCAGGGAAAAATGCTACTGCTGAAATGGCTTCTTCACTTGTATAAGACACGTTTCTACACAATTCTTCACTGTGTTTTTTACCACTATACAATAAATTGTATCACATTAAACAATTGGTTCGTTTTAGATTAAAAATTAAAACAAATTATAATAATATAAAAATCAGTGCCTTTTATCTTAAAAGAATATAAATTGCTTTTGTAGTGTTCTGTATCATGCTGTTTCAACTATGTTGCAATTTTAAAATAAAGAATGAGTAGAGCATTATTTTCCCTTTTTAAAAAATCCCTCTAGTTTTAGGAAATTTCTGGTTACATTATTCTGATTTTAATTTTAGAATTGGCATGTCTAGTTTTCAAAAATATGCTACTGTTTTTTTTTTTTACTGGAAGCATTTTAAAATTTTATTTTACTTTTTTAATTTAAAGAAAAAAAGCAAAACAGTAAAAAGGGTAGAAATAATACAGAAATTCAAAAGAAATTAATGTTAAGAAATCACTAGTTGATAAATTACATATCATCATCTTAGAAATAGTTGTTCAAATCCCAAAATTAGAGCATAGAAAGTGGACAATCAAACAATAAGAGTGCAAACTGTTCCATTCAATGATCCAACAAAAACTTAGTAATGTGGTTATCTATCTTACACACTTCGTTCTTAAGGGTTTTATATTTTCTCTACTAAGAATGTGTCTCTCCTTGTACTGAAGCTTTCTTTTGCATTTTTCCATGGCACATATAGCTACTTCATAGAAGATTTTATACTTTAGCTGTTATGTTTTGAATTTTGGCTTTTGATGTTTTGTTCTTCTACCTTGTTACTGTCTAAATAAGCATATTCTTTAGTCTTATTTATTGGTTTTCTACAGAGCTCTGCAGCTGCTCTTTCTTATTATTAATAATCATCTTCCAAATGGATTCTTTTGAGTTTTCCGAAGAGGGAGAAAAATGTTTCATTCTTGAATGAATAATGATATTTAAAAGTTCTCTTTGCTAGGCATGGTGGCCCATGCCTGTAATCCCAGAAGTTGGGAGGCTGAGGCAGGAGGAACACTGCTATTCTGAGTCCCTCCTGGGCTAAATAGCAAGCACAAGACCAGCTTGGATTACACAGGGAGACCTTGTCTCACACACACGCACACACACACACAAAATTCTCCATTCCACTTTTTCTTCCTAAATTCGTTTCTTAATGTATTACCTAATTTTATTGACTAATAACCTGTAGAACAATTAATAACCCAATGTTACTACCAAATCTTCTTTGTTTGGTATGGATTTTGAAGAGGCTGTTTCTATGGATGCCTCAATTAGCGTATATATTGTATTTTGCATGGATACATTAATGGTTATATTGAAACTGTAGTGTTTAGTTTTTTTCACTTTTTTATTGGTACACATACTCGCACATGTAATGTAAATTCCTGCAGGGGACATGGTACATCTACATAACACAGCTTAACTCCCTGTAAACCCTTTTTCCTCCATTCTGTCTCACTGTCTCTTTTTTCTCTTCTCTTTTGCAGTTGTGCTGTCTCCCTATTTCCTGTTAGCTGTCTTTTATTTTGCTCCCTATTTACAGTTTAGGTTTTTAATATAGGTGTTTAATGAAAACCAAGAAAGGGAATTATATTTTATTCAAAGTGTCTTATATACTTAGTGAGATTTAAATGCATGTTTTGATTTGCTAAATATATTATTTCTAATTTTCGCTGTTCTTGTCTTAAACCTCACTCAATAATCAAGGAATAAACTTCACTTACCTTAGACTTTTAAATCAAAAGCTGATTTTTTACCAGTTATTTAAGTGTTTTTATCACAATGTCCTTAAATAGATTGCTCATAGTTTTCATTTGTATATGCATCTTCAATGAGATTTAGAGATTAACTTGATATTATTGCATATTATTACTAAAACATTATTAATTATATCATTATATATTATCAGATTGATGTCTAAATAAATATATGTGAATAATTTTTTCCTATTCTGTGAACAATTGAATTTTAATTGCAGTAATCTGTTATTTGACATTTTGGAAGAATCCTCTTGTGAAACCATATGGTAACAGCTATTAGAAAACTTAATCTTTTGAATAGTAAATGATCTATGTATTTTTTCAAACACATATCCTTGGGTCAGTTTGGTTGTTTAATTTCTTTTGTTTGTTCTTTTTCCTCTACTTCAAACTTACTTGAAAGTTTAAAATTAGTTTCTTTCTACTTATACTCTGTTAATGCTCCTAATACTATAATGTAGGCATTGTCATTAATAAGGTTAGAGAATTATTCTTCCTTTTTATGCAGATTATCAACTTTATTCCAAATAAAGAGCAAAGGGATTTTATTGGCTCTATCATTTAACAGCTTATACTTAATTAAATTTTGCTTTTACTTTGAGTTGTTACTTGTTTCCTTTCACTTATCTTTGCTATTATTAGATATTATGGTTCTTCTATATAGTACTTAGCCCACCTACCTCCCTAGATTCACAAGCTTAAGTTTAAACTACGTGATTTTCTAAATCAGTTTATATATGTATAAGAAATGTTATATTTCCCTGTGGAAAAATCATTTCTCTTTTTTCTTATTAATTTCTATTTGTTGCACTGAGATTATGTTACTTTTATTAAGCTCGTATATGAGCCCAATATAGGGTGAATTTGGGAATATTACTTAGAAATTTTAAAAGAAGCCATGTTTTCTTGTCTTTTGTAAGCATGCAGATGGAGACTTAGTCACTTCTTCATTGCTGGGATGAAATACCAGATGCCCAGCCTGGAAGGAGGAAAGGTTTATTTTGACTCACAGTTTGTAGACGGTTTAGCCCATAGTTGGTTGGTAACAAGGTAGGGAAGCATGGAAGAGGGACCTAGCAGAAAAGAAATAATCGAAGGGTGGCAGGCAGAAAAAAGCAAATCCAAGCCTCCCTTTTTCTTATATTCCTTCCAGGCTACAAGTCTACTGATTGGTGCCGCATACATTCAGGGTGGGGCTTCAGTGTTCAGTAAATTCATTCAGCCACACACAGAACTGTGCTAAGCTGATAAGCAGACTAGTCCAGTACATACCGCTTTAGCCCCCATATCACACACTCAGGCTGCAGCCCCTGCCAGAACTCCCACCTATGGGCCCAGGAAGCTTTGGAGTGACACCTAGACAAAAGCTGTTACACAGGCATATACATGCATTAAATAAAGAATGTGCAGGGCTAGAGATATACATAGGCTAGTGGTAGGACATGTGCAAGGCCCTGGGCTCAATCCCAAACACTGATTAAAAAAATTTTAAAAATTATACATTAAAGTCCATAATAGTAGGTATAAGATTGCACTATTTTTATAGTTATATATTTTCAGTATCTGTATCTTTTCCTATTTGTCTTTTCTATAGATTTTGGTTCATTTTATTGATACTACTATGCTTCTTTATTTCTTTCTTTTCTTTATTTTCTTTCGTACATGAGCAGTATCTGATATGTCTTCATTTGCTGACTTTTAGCCAATGTTGATGTCTTTATATTGAGAGTCCTTGTTTATTATAGCCTATTAAAGTTCAATTTGAGAATTTATTCTTTAAATAAATGAGTATCATTCATTTATTTTTAATAGTTTGACATATGTATTAGGCAACATTAGTTGAATTTTCATATTCTGTATTTAGATCATGTTGTATATTTTTGTTTTTATAATTTTCGACACTATTTAGTTTGAGTTTTCTTACATTATGATAGATTTACAATTTGTTTAAAACTTCAGAAAGGGTCTCATTAAGCAGCTTAAGCTGGTTTTGAACTTGTTATGTAGACCAAACTGACCCTGAATTTGTGATCCTCCTGCTTCAGTCACAGAAGTGTTGGGGTTACAGGTATGCCCCGTCACACACAGCAGATTTCTAGTTTTTATACACTTACAACTCTAACTACATAACAAACTCACATCTCTCTTTTTATTCACCTTTATAGTAGGCAAAGGTATGAGTCAATTTCTTCCTCCTTTTTATCCCTTTATTTTTTGTCTTTCCTACTTTTAGTTGATTGCTATTTTTTGTTTAGTTTTATGCAGTAAAATGCACTCTTATAACTTGATCCCATTAAAGGCTTCATTTAATTTGTATGTATAAAATTTGATGCAGCCATCTCATTGAGTATAGTTCTCTATTCTCTTTCTAATATAATTTTAGTTGTGCTAGTTTTATATTTTCAGGGCAATCATGCTTTCATTATACAAGTAGAATAGCCTTTATTTAAAATGCTTATAACCACTAGTGTTTCAGATTTGGGAACTGTTTCTAAGTATTTGCATGTACATAATGAGATAACTTGGGACTGAAGTCTAAACATAACATCCATTTATAGTTCATATACACCTTATACATGTGACATAAGTAATTTCATGCTGCATTTTAATAATTTTATATATAGAACAAAATTAAGTACTTCAAACCATTATAAAACAAAGACAATACTGTCTTGCACACCCATGTAGACAATTTGTGGTTGTATGGCATTTCTGTCATCCCTGACTCTAAAGGTATGTGCTCATGATAAGCATTCATTTTCTACACTCAACTACACAGTAAATTTCCAGTATTAGATGCCTAATACTGAAAAATATGACACTCTATTAATACAGGGAAACATCATAGAATTTATAGTTCTAAATTCTGTAGTGGATTTCATAATTATTTTTCTGTATAGCAGTATAAATAAATTCCAAAATGATATGTCAACTAGTTACTAGTCAGATATTGAGTATTTATGTATTCTGGCAATCATTGTAAGTGATTTAAATGTACAATACTTACAGTTGTAAGTGCCAGATAATAGTATTATCCACAATAAATATATGCTTGTTCTAGATTATGGACCTATTAGCATGAAACTCTAATACAGATGACTCCAAAGCCCTGACACTCTTCCATAACCCTCTTTTGTCTCCAGAGAATAGCTGTCTTGATTCCTCACTGTGACTTTAATATTCATGGTTTGAATTCTTCAGGTAAATATGTACTCCTTTTTCCAATACATATTAATATTTCAAAGATAATAAGCTAAGAAGAGCATTTCTTAAGTCAAATTATGTTTCCCATATGAATTTTATGTAGAACACCATTAATACATAACAAAACCTTGCTGGAGAGCTCACTTTACATTTTCTAATACTAATTGTGAGGCAGACAAAAAATTTCTTATTTCCTTGAAAGTTTTAGGCCTGTGGTTCAGGGAGAAGTGGCATCAGATGACAAAAGAGAAAAAGTCTGAAGAAAACAAAACCTCAACTTGCAATCTGATCTAAGTTCTGTTTGTTCTCCATGTTACTGGGCTGGCAAGCACTAGTTAGAAAAGATTTACCTGCAGACTTCTTGAACTGGCAATTTCCAAGAGAGTGAAACTG